>JAQIXC010001765.1:0-13152 GCA_034697605.1 Metabelba pulverosa
GACCAAAATCGGCCCAGTAGTTTTGGAGCAAATGCTTGATATGTTGCGGCTTGAATTTCCATAATCATTGTATGTTACTGTTTTAAATAAACTTATAAACACTATTTCTATTGTTACATGCTAAATTAAAGATATTGTGTTTTAGATAATTATTAACCAAATTCTCAATTATTAAAACTAGAAATGCCAATGAATAGCCGTATGAATAATATTTGAATGCAACCAATAATTGAAATAAACGTAATGCTTCAAATTTTTGGCTACCAAGCTTATTTGTCCACTTGTATGATTTTGAATAATGTTGTTTCCAATAACCAAATAATCCAGAGCATAAAATGCGTGATATGCTAAATTAAATTGTTATTATAACATAATTATAACAAAAGAAAATTAATCTAGATTAAATTTTGCGCTTGATATATCTTGTATATTTTTCTACAATTTATAATTGCATTAAAAAACTAAGAATAGCAAACGCAAATAATAAGCAAGATTAATTTACTTTATATATAATGGTATAATATTTGTTACATTGTATTAACATCATTCTTATAAGTAGATTGTTTATGCATAACAAGAGCGCAGAAATGGAAATGAAAGTTTGAATTCCCGTTTAGCGGTGGTATTATTTGCTCAATATTATGCGTTTCAATTAAATAATTTAGTGTCGATCTATCAAGTATTATGAAGTATTTTCGCGGATGCTCAATTAATAATTTATATTCTGTTGAAAAGCTATCAACAACGTGGTAATATTTATGAATATTTTCAATTTGTTTACCCTAAATAAAATAAACACAAATTAAAAATAATGTGTGCAAATAAACTGATCATTAAAATATACCGTAATATAAATTAACCAAGCTGTCTCTTTTAGCGAAAGTAGTTTTAGCTGATTATTGTGCATGGCAATTTTTAACTTCTCAATTGTATCAATTACGTCTGAATAGCGGGTGAGAGCCAACGAAGTGTTGAGTTCTCCCGCATAGAGTAGCCGTAATATAAAACACAATAATATCCAACAAAACATCATTAGTCGAAGTGAGCCATAAGATGACGACAACCGGGCAGTTGACTGAGCGAATAGGGCTCTAACTATCGACCACTTGAGTGGAATATTTGGGTAAATTCTATTTGAAATAATACTAATCATAAAATAGATTAAATCACAAACTCGCGAATAGTATTGTCCAGATGTGAGCGCCTAATGGTTGGAATAGGGATGACATGTATTGTCGCACTTGAGGTATGGGCGCAGAGAATGTGTAGGAATTCGTGTCATATATTGTCGAATAAGTTATGACTTTTGAGGCACCTGTGAGTACAGCCATATTTCCAATACCAATGTCTGCTTTCTAATGAATAAAAGAATTAATATTTTATTCACGTTAAAATTAAACTGATTACTTTTGCAATAACTTTGCCAATAACTCCATCCCAAGTTTTGTTTCGAGATTCGGTGCCCCGCTTATGATGACAATCAATTACTTTAATTGAGAAATTCATATATTTCATCATGGTGAATAAAATCTGTGCTTCATAGCCATCAAGCTTTGATGTTGTATTAACAAAAAATATTAATGGTACAATCTGAAATGGATATTTACAATTTAAATATTATTATCAATTAAGTAATTTTATTAAATCACGTTGTTTGTTGCAATTGTTAATTGCGTTCCATTGAGATTTTGTAACATGTTTAAATTTTAAATTGAGTTTTTTAAAGGTTTATTATTAGCTAATAAAATGTTATTTAATTAAAATAAAATTTATATTTTATAAATTATAATGTGTACAGTATATAATAATTATACAGCAGCTTATGTATAAAATCCAATTAATGCTATTATATGAACATAATTTCTATTATATTTAAAATGGTCCATTAATTATAATTTTATACTTAATTGCATGTTTATTTCAGAACCATGTAAACAAATTTTATATGCTATTGAAATATTGATTAACAATAATTGATTTTTCTTTATTAGTAGTAACAATAAAAACAGAATGCTACTAATTTATTTCTACATTATAACGACTGTAATAATTAACGTACGGATTATTCCGTAAAATCAATCTAAAGATGCGTTAAGTTTTCGAAGCGAGCGATTGAGTTAGCGAATGGCGAGTGACTTGAATGTTGGAGAATGTCATTGAAGTTTAATAAGAAGAGGTCGATAATATATGTTGTGTCAAAGATATTAGCTTTTCTAGCAATTATCTGCTTTACACGTGTGTAGCATAATAATTAATCAAATAATCAATTAATAAATTTATAAATGCAAATAAACATATACATGAATAATATTTGAATGGAATAAATAATTGAAATAAACGTATTGTTCACATAAGATAAGTTAATAATGACATGTACAAAATTGCTTTTCGTTAGTAAATTAATACAATTAAAACTTACAAAATATATTTTCAAACATGGTGAATATTTCTAGTATTTATTTTATATTTTATAATGAGTTATTATACATATATGCGTTATAATAAACTATTATAATGCCCGTTTTCATGATACAGGAAATATTGCTAATATGTTTAAGCTATGCAAATTGAAAATAAAATTCAGACATATCTATGCATAGTAAAAAATTTGCCAATGTATGCATTCGATAGCAAACAAAATAAAAATTATAATTGAGCTTGATAGAGTAATGTAAAAGAGGTTTTTGATATCAGTTACAGTCAACGCGTGGATTGAGGACGCGATGAGAGTGTCAGTCAGACGACTAGTGTTGGTGTGAATGCGTTCCCAAGTATTCACTATTAACTCATTCTTATGTGACCTCCACCTCCATAGTCCCGATTCGTGTAATAAAATGTACCTGGCAAAATTATCAACATCCTAATTAGTGAATTAGTGTATACTCTATATTTAATATTAAATAAGATATTCTTATAGAAATATTATTATTTGATAATTATAATGTAATATTTAGCTAAGTATTAATTAAATATTAAATATCGTTTTAATTATAATATAAATTTATACAGTACTTTCGTTTTAATTGCGATTTAATTCTCGGATTAACTGATTTTCGGATTAGATATCCGGAGAACCCGAGAAACTGATTGTTGAGCGCCTTATGGAGCGGAAGCGACGGATTCATATACACGACATCGTCGACGAGGTATTCGTGTTCTATGAGTACGGCTTTACCCATAAGTATTGGTCGCAATGTCGAGTATAATGATTTTTCCCGATCCTTAATAAATCTGTACTTGAAATTTGTATATTTAATCTTGATACAAATATAAAATAATTATATAATTAGACTAAAATTGTGTTTGTTATATTTTATTTTTAAATGAATTTTCCTAAATATTAATAACCTTGAGTACTTTATTATAAATGTAACTATCTACTCGAATAAATATATCCATTCTGTGCTTTTCGTTAATTAGTTGCTGTAAACTATTGATCGAAAACAACGGATTGGTTGTTAAATCCGATTTGATTTGACTAATGAATAATATGTTCCAAAAAAGACAATTTGCGAACCAAATCACGAATAGTTGTGTATAAAAAGTGCCAAAATATTTGCGCATATATTTGCTAATAATTGCTAGTTTAAAAAGATAAATTAATATTTAGCTTAAATTTTGATATGATTTTATCTACATTTGCCGATTATTGCGAGGAAATGATCGAAAGCGACGGAAACTACGGTTTGCGTGAAATCGAAACGTTTGTCGAGTTTTCGATGTTTTACACAGACTTTCAATACATTGATTGTCACAAAGAGTGCGAACAGAGAAGCGATTGCTATGACTCCCGATGTCTTCACTGAATTAAATATCGAAAAGCTATTGATTTGTATCGATTCACTCGATAGTATTGTGAGCCGATTGCCAATTACACTTGGATAGAGTGGTTCGACTATTTTAAATCTATCAAGATCATATGACATATAGTGTCCTGGCATATCCGTATTCTAATAGAAAATAATAAGCAATAAATAATAAGTAATAATAATAATAATAATACGTAATTAATATTATTTTAAATAAAAAGTAATAATATTAATATTAATAATAACAATAACTTGTTTACATTTTGAAAAATAAGTTTCATAACACCAGTCCATGTTTTATTGGCTAATAATACATGCCCATATTTAAGTTCCGGGTAATTAAATTTTACGCTTGTAAAAAAATAAAATTTTAGAAATTTTAATATCCACATTGCTTGGTTAATTTAAAGTTACCTGCAATTTATATGCTTGGTAACTATGTCAATTATTTCTATTAAATCATGGCAGATTGAATAAATATTTTGTCCATTAAAATGATATAGCTGCATACTGTAAGTATAATTTTAAAAATAATTTATATTTTATTTATACTGTATATATTTTTGCAAACCTGTGATTGTTTTAAAGAAATTATAAATAAACATGATATTTCTTTGCCGATTGTTGGTAAAACTAGCTCGCCGAAACGAATGTTTATACAACCTAATTCCATATTCTTAATTATATTTTGTACTTATTATAATAAAAATTAATTGATATTTTGTTATTAAATTATTATTATTTAATATTTATTTAAATATTATAACTAATTTAAATGTTTTAACTATTACTTTTACTAACATGCAGCATATAGTAAAAGTAGTAAAATATTAGCAAGTATGTATAATTAATAGATTTACATAAAAATATATGTAGATTAATATATTTATATTACTTATTTTTTACAAATTAAAATTATTAATTATAATATATGCACATACAATTAATATCATATATAAATTAAAATAACTAATTAATGAATCTATTATTATAAATAATATTACTACATGTCTACTCTAAAAGGAAATAATTTAATTTGTATTATATTCGTTAAAGTCTAATAAATATGAATAAATTTTGTATTACTGGTTTGATATAAAATATTTAAGCTAATACGTTTATAGTATATATTAATATAATAATTTAAATAAGTTATTACTTAGTAAAATTAAAAAGTTCAATAACTGCATTTTTTTATTACCGGTACATCATTTTAAACAATTATATTAATTATATTTATAGCGTATTGTGTTGCAAATAACAACAACAACATGTTAGTATATGGTGAAAGTGTCGTTAAAATATAATAGGATTTGTAGGATTTTATTATTTTAATTCAAAAATAATATATTTTAGTGTTATTATAAATATAGAAATATAAATAAATATATAAATATAGATATTAAAATTAATAATATATTCTATAATGTGTTTAAAATTTTGAATTTAATTATAAGAACTTTTGAAAGTTATTATTTTGTAAAATCTAAATCTAGATGTAATCTATTTATCTAAAAATTATGTAACAGTTTTAGATAATAATTAATCAAATTGTCAATTAATAAACATAGAAAAGCCGATGAACATCCGTATAAATAATATTTAAATGCAATATATAATTGAAATAATCACAATTGTTCAAAACTTTGACCACCAAGCTTATTTGTCCACATGTATGATTTTGTATAAAATTGCTTCCAATGCTCAAATAATCCAGCGCATAAAATGCGTGATATGCTAAAATAGGAAATTAATTTTTTAGTTACCTCTTAATATAATTATAAATTAAATATAGTAATCTAGCTTAAATATTGCGTTTGCTACATTTTGTATTTTGATTACACATTTTATCAATAAACAAGACTGTAAACCTAATATTCTTGATCATAAGTTTAATTTCTATCATATTTATCTTATGTGATTAATGATCATGCTATTATTATATTCCATTTAATTTTTGGTGTAAATCTGTAATTATTTTAAGTTATCTTATATAAATTTCTATAATTTATACTGCACTAAAAAATAATCACAACAAACGCATAAAATAAGCAAGATCAATTTACTTTATGCAATGGCATAAATAATAGTTACATTGTATCAATATCATGTTTATATCTTGATTATTTATGCATGACAAGCAAACAGAAGTAGAAATGAAAATTTGTCTCTCCGCTATGCGGATGTATTATCTGCTGAATGTTATATTTTTTAATGAAGTAAAATAATGTCGATCTATCAAATATCATTAAGTATTTTTTTGGTCGCTTAGTTAATAATCTATATCCTGCGCCAAAATTATCAGCATTATTACCATATGAATATTTTTAATATGATTTTTCTAAATAAAATTTTTGCAAATTACATATAATGCGTACAAATAAAATGATCGTAAAATATTTATGTTATATATTCTTTAATATTATAATGTAGCTTTATGTACAGGTAGGAAGTTTAATAAATTTTATTTAAAAATAATTTCTCCTACAATAAAATATTTAATAAATTCTATATTTATTATTAATTTTATGTTTGTTTGTATCCTAATTCAAACAATTTTTTAAAGATTTTATAACTTTAATAGAGAATAAAATATTTTTTGTTACTTGTCTAAACAAATACATATACCTATTATTATTTTATAATGAGTTTTTAGCTGTATATTGATTTTATTTTAAAATTTAAATTGTAAAGTAACAATTTTTTAATTTTCTACTTAAATATTAAAATTAATTTATTATTAATTTGTAGCAATTTTAAAGTCATTAATACAAATCAAATAACATTATTATAAAATACTAAATAATGTACTTTATATACCTAATATAACATGCTCTGTAACATGCATTTATTATGTTTAAACGCTTATACTTTAAAATAGATTAAAATGACTTTTAGTTATTTTAAATATTTATCTAAATAATTGGTTGTTGTAAAATAAACACTGACTAAATTTTTATAAAATCAATTAATTGCAGAGTTTTCGTGTATTTCTCAATTCAACAATAAATTGTTATTTTGTGTATTTCTCAGTCAAACATCAAATTCCTTTATATTTAGACAAAAATTATTTGTTGTAAATTCAGAGCACGCATAGTGTTAAATTACAACGTATAAAACTTTATATTGCTACTTATATAATTATATAAATTTTAATTAATTTTTGTCTATTTACATAACTCATAAAAGAAATGTTATTTATTCTGTGTAATATACTTTATTTTTATGAATTGATTAGAATAAAAAAAACTAATTTATAATATATACAATATTTTTGTTATTTAACCAGCTCTTATAAAATTTCCTTTATTTTAAAAATGCACATGATAATTTTAAATAATGCAAACTGAAAATTTTTAAAATTTAATAAGTAGTTTTTAAAAATATCTAGGCTAACCATTTATTAAATATGACATAATTGCTGAAATGTTAAATGAATTGTAATTCTTACAAATATCGCATCATTAGTAATAACCTGATATATACACATGTTACATAATTAAACAAATTCTCAATTAATGAGATTATGAAAGCTAATAGACATCCGAACGTATAATATTTGAATGCAATAAATAATTGAAATAGATGTAGCGCTTCAAAGCTTTGATGTGAATTGCCAAGCTCATTCATATACTTGTATGATTTTGTATAATGTTGTTTCCAATAATCAAATAATCCAGCGCATAAAATGCGTGATATGCTAAACAAAAATGTTATTTACTATATTAACTGCTTAACATAGAATAACGAAAATCAATCTATTAATATTATTGCGTTTGCTATATTTTAAAATAATAATTAATACGGAATAGTGCAAAGATTATGTTAGATCAATTAAGCTTTTCTATATAACGGGTTTTCAACTATCTACAATACTATTATATTAAATGTTATTTTTAAATTAAATATGATAGAGTAAATTAGCCATTGTAAATTTATAACTAAAAATTTAATATCTGTATGGTTTGCTAATATTTGGCGTTTATTTTAAAAATTGAGATGATTAAATATTATTAACTATTTTTTGCAAACTTTGTTTTTGACTTTATTAAACTATCTTGTGCAATTATAAAATAATAACAAAATCAAAAGTAGATAATTGAAGAACCAATATATTGAACTAGAAATGTTAATTTATAGAAATATTTATTACATTGTATTAACGTCATGCGTATAATTTGATTGTTTATGCATGATAATCGCGTAAAAATCGAGATGGAAAGTTGATTCCTCATTCAGCGGTGGCATTATCTGCTGTATTCCGTGCTTTTCAATTAAATAGCCTAATGTTGATTTATCGAATATCATGAAGTATTTCTTTGGATGTTTAATTAATAATTTAAATCCTGTTGAAAAACTATCAACAACATGATAGAATTTATAAATATTTTCGATATGCTTTTTCTAAATAACATTAATGGCATATGAGACATACGGAATGAAACAAATTAAGTAGTATAAAAATATACCGTGATTATAATTAACCAATACGTCTCTTTTAATGAAAGTAGTTTTAGTTCATTATTGTGCATGGCTATTTTTAACTTCTCAATCGTGTCAATTAAGTCGGTATAGCGGGTGATAGTCAACGAAGTATTGAGTTCTCCCGCATAGAGAAGTCGTAATATAAAACACAATAATATCCAACAAAACATCATTAGTCGAAGTGAGCCATACGTTGACAACAACCGGGCAGTTGACTGAGCGAATAGGGCTCTAACTATCGACCACTTGAGTGGAATATTTGGGTAAATTCTATTTGAAATAAAACTAATCATAAAATAGATTAACAAAATCGCGAATAGTATTGTCCAGATATGAGCGCCTAATGGTTGGAATAGGGATGACATGTATTGTCGCACTTCAGGTATGGGCGCAGAGAATGTGTAGGAATTTGTGCCGTATATTATAGAATATGTTATAACTTTAGCTCTTTTCTCGAGTACAGCTACGTCTCCAATACCTATGTCTGCTTTCTATACATTAATAAATGTGAGATACATAATTAATAATTTGAACATGGTACTAGTAAACTGATTACTCGGTCAATAATTTTGCCAATAATACCATCCCAAGTTTTATTTGGTAATTCCATGCCCCACCTATGATTGCAGTCAATATGTTCAAATGTAAAATTCATATATTCCATCAAGGTAAACAACATTTTGGCTTCATAGCCATCAAGGCCTTTTGTTGTATTTACAAAGTATATATAAGATTGAATCTAAAATACATATTTTAATAATTAAAACATTTATAACAATAATTAAATTTGATAAATATTACATTGTTTGTAGCAACTATTAATTGTTTTCCATTGAGATTTTGTAACATGTTTAAAATTTTTAATAAATATTTTGGTACAGCTATTATATGCTAATAAAATGTGATCTAATTAACATTAAATAATTATTAATTTATTATTTATTTATTTATTTTAAAAATTGTTTACAAGTTAATCTATTAAATTTATACAAATATTTTTATTTGTTATAAAATATTTATGTTTATAAATATTGTATTAGTTTAATTTGTGAAGTTTAGGTTATTATATTAATTTAATAATAATTGTATAGTAATTATAATGTTTTCTAAATTATATATTATTGTAATTATAAGTTAAATGCTTTTCAAATAGATTATAGAAATATTTATATGTTAATGAAATAATCGATTCAAAATGTGCTTTTTGTTATTGAAATTTTGTTATAAATGTTTCTTCTGTATAGTGTATTGATTTAATGTTAAACTGTATAATTAATAAAATAAAAGAATGTTTTATAATTTACAACTGTAACAATTTATATTAAAATTGATTTACTTTAAATTAGTCGCACATATTCAACATGATTACTTTGCGTGATTAACGCACATTATAAATAATTACCTAAAACATTCTAAATAATATTTCATAGATGCATTTTAAATGTATAATTGCTTAAGTTTTTATTAATAAGTTTATAATCTTATAGTAAATATTAAATAAAAACATTGTTAAATGCTAAAACACCAGCATTTAATATTGCATGTTAACATCAAGTAGAAAGTATTTTACAGATAATTATTAATATATTTTTTAAAGAAATAAAAAATAACTAATAATAAAAAAATATCTTATAATAAAAAATTTTGTTTTTAAAAAAATGAGCAGAGTTTATATTCTTGTTAATCAAGAATATATTTCGAATATATATCGATTGATGCAAAATAGCATTCAGTTTCGGTAAAGTCTTCTCACATCGCATGCAGAAGCAGTCGATTGTAGCGGATTTAAACATAGTTTGCGGTAAAAACTTACTATTAATATCATCATTCAATTTCGATTAAATTTGTCGCTCAGATATTTAAGGCAGCGGTCGATAGACATGACTATACTGTAATAGCAGCGAATTGTGTGAAGTTTCGGCAGTTTTACCAACGAATTGAGCGCTTTGACCGACAGTCCCGACCAGAGTCTCAGCGATAGGACGCGAAGTGAAGGCGTAATCGAGTCGATCGATTCGAGAAAATAATTTCTTAATATCTCTTCGAAATCGATCCACAAATGCGTTAACTTATCGAAGCGACAAAACAGTCTAAACTTTAGCCATTGGAAACGTAAACGATTTATAAGTTTATTCATAATTCAATTAAAGTTTTAATAAGCATACAATTTGTAACATGTTTCACTAAATTACATTATTTTAATATTATTTATTTTTAATATTTTCGATTTTATAAGAAGAATGAGTACTTGAATTGATTAGAAATATAATACAAAAACAATTAATATTTTCTTTGAAAAACGCGTTTCAATTGGTTTGGATTAAACGGCGAAACCATTTCGTGATTTATGTAATACTTCTGAATAGACATCGATTTGGCCGACAGTCGGATGACATCGGATTCGGTTAGAAAGCGGTCGTAAGGTCTATAAATGAAGTGAATTGACCAGAGCTTCGGCAGTCGAGCGAACGCATCGATCGCTTCGGTAGTCAATCGCTTCCACACATGAATGACAAGAACCCTAAGTCTCGGCATTCGGGCGTCGATTGACTCGAAAAACCAATTAATGTCTTCCGAATAGAAACTGATCGACAAATGCGTTAAGCGATCGAATCGCACAACCCGTTGGTCGGCGACAGTCATACCGAAAGTACGGCTTATGAGTCGCAAACGCGTCAATCGATTCATTCGTTGCAATTCGTCGAACATGTGAACCGAAAACTGATAGAAATATGTTTCGATCGACAGTGCCGTCAGTTGCGGGCAATTCGCGGCAATCGTACGAAAGAAAGCGATTGAAGACATCTCAGGCTTGAGTTCTATCGCCAATCGCTTCAATGCAGTCAATGCCTGCAATCCATTGCCGATATTCTGGATATAAGCGTCGCTTAACTGACAGCTGATATCCAAATCGATTGCAATCAGACTTTTCGCGTATTTTTTCGCACAAATGACGAAATTTTCGGCGACTTTCTCATAGAAACAAAAGTATAGTTTTTCCAACCGATTGAACGCGACATCGCTATCGACGGTCAGTGTCTCCCATCGCCAATATTTGCGGCAAATCGTGAGTTCGCGTAAATCAGTGCATAGTTTCAGGTTTCGATCGAAACACTCTTTCAACTCTTCAATACTGAAAGTGTAGTTTAAGTCAAAACTTTGCAATTGTTTCGCATATTTAGCAAAAAAGTGATTAATAGTCTCGTCGTCTGACGACGGGAATACAATTCGCGTTAGATTTGGACAGAATTTTATAATCGATAGTAGCATGTCTTCATATCCATAACTCAAACCAACAGCGAAATCAATCGCATTTATGTTCCGACACTTAATTAACATCGACTCAAATAATCTCTTGTAATCGCGAATAAATTTCTCGTCAATCGTAAGCCTGTATTGTCTTCGATGTATAGTCCGCTTCCACTGCTTCGACACGACTTCGAAGCGAAACGAGTCGTCGAATGAGAGATAACTCAACACTACTTCACAGAAGTCATCGCCGAAGCGGTCGAACGACTGCTTACTATACGCGGGGATTGACATCGCATTCGACCGATAATTACAATTGAATTGTTAGCAACACTCGACTGTTGGCACTACTGATGGCATTCGTCTAAACATTTATGGCTTTTATAGTCAGCTCTCAGTTATGCGAATTATTCGACTAATTACATCGCATTTGACTATTGATTCGTTTTAAACTAAGTTCTTAAAAATTTATCATGTATATTATTTAGCACTATTAAAATGACTGTTTCACACTTTCGAGCAAGACTGAGTAGCATTAACTTATCAATAGTTTCTATTAAATTTAGGTTTTATTTTTTCAATTATCAAGGTCTTTGTTTAAAGTTGATATATTTATTTGGTTTAAAATTCCAATAGATTGCTAAGAATTTAGTTATCAATCGAATTATTAAATATGAGTTTTGTTCAAAATCTTCAACTATATTGTAGAGACTACTCAGACTTGAAGCATTTTAGTGTAACATTTTATATACAGTAGTAGTAGTTAACTTTAAAATTTCTTTTAAAGTATATATCTTATATTTAATTAAAATTGATATAATGAAATGTTCAGTTTTAAATATTATAATAAAGTAGTAGTAATTATTTTTTACATTATTATTTGTTTCCGGTAACTCATTTATGACTTAAGCTTGTTCATCTCAAAATTGTCATTAGATATAAATGATCTTAAATTCAAGCAATGTATTTAGCAGTGTATAAATACTTTTTTCCTTAAGGACAATATAAAAAATAAATTTCCCTTTTAACAAAATGATAACATGTAATAGTTTAACATTCACAATTTGATAATAAACATAGAAACGTGATTATTTTTAGTTGTGTCTATTGTGTTTTTAGATTACTAAACATTATTAAAAATACATTAGTTATTAAATATATTAAACATAATTATATTTACAATTTAATAAACACCAAACATATTGTGTAAAACATTTCTAAAACATTAATTCATAAATTGCTCTTATTACAATCAAGTTTATCTAGATAAAATGACTAACACAAGTGAAAGTAATCCACTCAATATATTGATTGGTTTTGCGAAATTATCCTGGGATGTTAAAAATATATTGGAGCAAAATAATAGCCAGCGTAGAAATCAGCAAGCGACTACCAGAGTACATAATTTGTTATTAATAATTTATAATTATATTATAATTTAAACAATAACCATGGTAATAATATATTAAATAATTATAACTATAGATTATAAACCCAATGCAACTCAAACGCAAAAGTATACAAATGTCGGTCGATATGCGGCCACATTCGAGGTGTTGGCCGAGTTGGGCGCCGGCGGTTTTGGACGGGTATACAAAGTAAAGGATAA
>JAQIXC010001766.1:0-13151 GCA_034697605.1 Metabelba pulverosa
AAGTTTGATATTTTCAAAAATCTAAAAATTAAGTTTTGCTGCTATTTGAAAAGTAAAACTTATTTTAAAATTTCCTTCATACCGTAGATGCGGGGGTTGATTCTAAAGAATCTGAATTAAAAATTTCTAAAATCGGTCCAGTAGTTCCCGAGAAAATCGAGTTAAACATCAATTTTCTTAAATTCCACCGGTTGTATATATATATATTGATTTTTATATTTCTCAATATTTAATTCAAATTAATATAAAACTATTTTTAACAAGGTTGTTTTGTTTTTATTAATTTAATTTTGTTTATGTAAATTTAGCAATTTTAATCTAGTTAATTTAATAAAATTTTTATGTCGATTAAAATGGATCTTAGATTTAATCTTAATCGCGATTTAATTATAGTCTGATTCTGATTAATTGATAGATTATAAGTTGCTTATTTGTGGCATTTTATACATATGTAATTTTATGCGCCATTAGTTGATGAATAATTTTATACGTTGCAAATTTTTATAATTAGCGCAGACTGGTTACTTGCCTTATAATGACCATAATTATTATGTAGTTTGACGTTTAGGGCTTTTTCTTGGAATAATTTTAGAAAAGTGTTTGTTTTAATTGATATTAAGTTTTCGCAATCTTAACAAAAATGCATCTTGTTTATTTTTAATGGATTTGCTATCATTTTCAAGTTTAAATCAAATTTATTTTAGTGCAAGATAATTTTAGATTAATAAGTTTCATATCTAATTCCACATTGCTCTGTTTATTGGAAACTGTAATGATGTTTTTAGAAAGCAATACGCATAAATTTCAATGTTACACCGAAACATTTTCTCGAGAATTGATCTGATTTCAAAACGATAAATTGATAAGATTAAACGCATTAATAGAAAATCAAAATCCAATTATTATTTGAAAATTGTGCAGTTTGCTAAATTTAATTAGAAATTAAATTGCTAAAGATATTTGAAGCTTAAATAAGTATTAATACTTTATTGAAAACCACAGTATAATTTATAATGTCTAATACTATTAAGCATTTTACATCGGAAAAATATTTAGGTTTAATATGTTTGCTATTTAGACTAGTTAGAACCAGATATAAAGTTGATCATTGTAGATGTTATTAGATAATATTATCAAATTATTGTGATATGTTTAGACAGTATAATATCTAGAGCTAATTCTGACTAGATAAACATTTTATCAAATATGTTTTTATATTATGCAATTATTTTGCAAAGTAAAATTTTTGTTTTGATGTTGCATGTTTCCGGTTGGATACAAAATTATTTTATGCTAGATTAAATTTCAATTTAAATTGCTAACATTATTATTTTATATAGCAATTTTTAACAATGCATAATATTATAGATTTTTTAAACTGTATTAATTAATAATAATTATCAATTAACCTTCCATTATATTAAATTATATAAAACTTATATATTAAAAATATTCGGGTCGAACCAAACAAGCCATATATACTATAAATAAATTACATCTATATAATTTTTAAAAACTCGCTATATTTTACAGTTTATAACATTAATATAACATAATTATTGAAATAATATATTTACACAATTATTTTATGCTAGATTATATTTTAATTTAACCTGCAAGTATTATTATTTATATAGCAATTTTTAATATAGCATAATAATTTAATTTGTTTAACTGTGTTAACTAATAATTATTAGCAATTAGCATGCCATTTCATTAATTTATATATAATTTGTTGAGTAGAAAAATTACGTTGCTCCATACATCCCATGTTCATTATAAATAATTTTTACCAATATAAAATTATAAAAGATGATAGACTCTACAGTTTATAATATTAAAAATGCAAAATTTATATCTACAATTAATAAATACAGTCAAAACAATACATTAAATATTTTAAACATGTTTGCGCTGAATTTTATTTTTAAAACAAACATTGAAAAGTTTTGTTGTTATAAGATGCAACATGAATATTTATACAATTCAATCACGATTCTTATTATTAAGAAATTGCATTTCTAATTTACAGCATTTTACTTACTATTCAAGAAGAATGGTTAAAATTATGTAATGTTATTATATGAGATCGAATTTATTCAATTGAGTAATTAACAATTTAACTTATGCCGTAATTATCTAAAAATACTACGAAAATTGAGCTAATTATATACAGCATATTTTGTGGTAATAAATTTTATATTTACAAGTATAATTTAAGAAATATTGCTAAGTTAGTGTTAATTAAGCAAGTATGTTAATACAGAAATAACATTTAATTTGTTTAATGATACAAAAAACTATATTATATTTCATAAAAATAAATCAAAATTTTTGTTATTTTTAGTACAATTTATCAGGTTCATTTTTACATTAATCATTATTCAAGCTAAAATTTCATCAAGCACTTAATTACGAGGAAACTGCAAGCAAAAATAAAACAGTAGAAAAAACTATTAAAACAAACTGTATAAATATATCAGCGATTTTACTTTTTTCCAAACCAATTAACAAATGATCTTGAATCTTTTTCCTAATCGCGTATTTATGCGCCCGAGGGTTAGGGAGAACGCGAATTTTTTCATAATGATAAAATCTGAATGCCATCTCAGAAATTATCATCACTAAAGTATAATTTATACAGTATGTTTTTTAGCTAAGTACTATCTTTTTCTGTGTCTGCGCTTTCCGAACTGTAAGCTATTATTACTGATATTTTATTTATATATTTTCTCATATAATGCGTATTAAAATACAGTAATATTTTGTGAAAGCAACATGTATAAATATTTGTATGTGTGAAATCTTATCATAATATTTTGACTGAGAATTTCATATTTAATTTAGCATGTAAAGTGGGAATCACGTATTTTAATTATATTTTTATTAAGAATTCTCATTAATAATTTATACACACACATTTTGTTGTTTACAGATAATTTTTGCTATTTTATGTGTTGAATGCTTAAATATTGAATTTGATTTTTTGTGCATTGCAAAAAATACGCATTTATTAAGTCTTTATTCTTTGGCATAACCGTGTTGAATTAAGTTATTATGAACATTATACAATAGGCTAATCAAAAATACATAAATGCAAAAATTGTTTTGCACTCAACTTGAAAAGTGTTTTTCCATTATTTCATATAAACTATTTTTCGCAAAATTATATACTTGTTACTTAATTGCGTTTACTGTCGCTTTTGTTATTTAATTGGACAGTGGTAAAATTATTTTCTTAAAAGTCATCTGATTGCCAATTATACACTGTATAAAAAATTTATATTTGAATTTTTTGATTTGAAATTATAGATTGATTAATTATTGGCATGAAACATCAAAGCTCTGTTAATTACTAAATAATTACATCAAGATTATTTCAACAACAAAAAATAGTTTTAAACATAATTAATTATAAAAGATTTTGATTTCTATAATTGTATTATGCAGATAAAATTATTTTTTAATACAAGATAAATTTTGTTTATTTAAGCAAATAATTTATTAAATAATCAATCTTACTTTGCAAATAATTGGACATGATTATTAAGCAAAGAAATTTGAAAGTTGTTTATATAATAGCTTTCAAGAATTTTCGCACATGTTATCTAATAGGTTAGAATTTCTGGGTAAAATAAATACATTTAAAAATGACTTTGAAATCTTATCGATGTTTAACCAGATAAATATTTAATCTTACATTGTTTTTTTAGCCATTATGATTTTAATTATACAGTTAACAATTAAAAATATAAATGCTATTTATGAACATTGAATTAATCATGTTGGATTAATTTATTCAATACAAAAACTTGCTATTGTTTTAAATATAATTTATTTAAGAATAAGAGAGAGAGAGAGAGAGAGAGAGAGAGAGAGAGAGAGAGAGAGAGAGAGAGAGAGAGAGAGAGAGAGAGACCTTCTAAGTATGTAAATATTTTATATAAAAAAACAAAATGTTATTAAATAATATTAAAAAAGTATTTAATCAATGTACATTCTAATTAATGTACATTCCATTATACAGTTTAATTCAAATATACTTCGTGATGAAAGCAACAAGCAAAATTATGAAATATTTATAAACATTATAAAATTAAACATTTATAAAAACAAAATTTATTTAGATAACAATTTAATGAGAATTTAATATTGCAATTTTTGTTTTATCTTAGAGTCTACTGCATAATTTTGTAAACTGTAAAAGTAATGCAAGATAATTTATATAGTTTATTTGATGAGTATAATTGTGCAATGGATATTTATATAATTTACTATTAAAAAATTATTTACAGTATAAAATTCCAAATAAGTTTTACCGAATGGCAATTAAATTTTGAGTGCTGTGTAATTCTTCAATCACCATTTAGTAACATGAGACTTTTTTCTTTTGCTTATCAAGACCTTCAAATGTCTTGACTTAATTATTTTGGAAAATAATTACATGCCAAATATATTCGGATAAACTAATCAATATCAAAAACCACAAGAATATAAAGTTGCATTGTAGTTATGCTAAAATTTTTATATTGAAGTTTTTCTTATGTTATTCCTGAGGTTTGCTATGTGTCGCGCCCAGATATGTGTACTGTAGCATTCTTGATGGTAATTGCTGTATTAAATTTATACTGTGTATTAATGCACGCTTACGTACTAAACTGGACTTGACATAGGAAAAAACTTGTTACAAAAGCAAGTCAAGGCTAGTAGGGCTTTGGGATTAATGGACAGTACATTATTATGCTTTCCATTGATTGTTATCATTTTTGATATGTAGCTTTTTTGGTAAATAACTTATTGCATATTGCATTATTTAACTAAAGTTAGTATCATCGAACCTTTAAAAAGTACCTGTTTTATATTTACGTAATTATTTAGCAAGTAATTAATTTAATGATTTGAATAATTACTTGTTTAGGGTATATAAATTTATAATTTTACACTCCATTAATGATTTTTTAGCAAGATTCTATGCGTTTTTATAATTTATTGCATATAAAATTTATATAAAGTACATATTATAAAAATATAAACAGTCTAAATACATCACATCTTAAAATTTGATAGTAATTTGTTGCAACATAAATCAACAGGATGCTCAAAATTATTTCGATAAAAATGAGAAATGTAAGTTTAATAAACTTAAAAATGTGAAGATTTTTTCGTAATCTTAAATAATTCGGACTCTCTCTCTCTCTCTCTCTCTCTCTCTCTCTCTCTCTCTCTCTCTCTCTCTCTCTCTCTCTCATCGCTTATACAGTATTAATCGATTTGATATAAAAAAGTCTGAAATACAGTCTAAATAAAATAAAATGTAAATTAAAACTGCGGGTGATTTTTGTCTCACAAATCTTAGTATCTTACATTTTTTTCTTTAGGTTAGTCTAACAAGTTCTTATTTCTAAAGAGCAAAGGCTATTGAGCTCTTGGGTGAAAAACGCTTTTAATCCTAAATGCATTTTATATTTGTTACAGAAAATAAAAAACTCTTAAACATGTTTTAGTTTGCGAGGAATTCCTACCTTTTATTTAATACACTGAATGTTTTTCACTGGAGTTTTCTCTTGGCTATTACATTAGCAATAAATTTCATTTCAGACGCCGTTTTATGCGTTTTAAAGTCACGATGTTTTTTGTTCGGTTAAAAAAGTAATGTACATAAAGTTTCAAGGTCAATACTGATTATATTATTTGAATTTTTTGTAGCTTTTCCAATTTTTTTTTTTCAATAAATTTTAAACTGTGTAATTTATGTGTTTAGTTACAATGAATTCTTTTTTTTTAAATTAAATATATTATTTAATACACATAGCATTTTTTATAATGTTATTTATGACTAGATGTGTTTATAATTTATGCAGTATTAAAAATGTGTGTTGTATTTATTTTTATAGATAAATTAATATAATGTGAAATAAATTTTTATACATTAAAAATTTATTTCACAATAAGGATATTATAATATAATATATATAAAACTGTATTTTAAACATACGAGTAAATTATTTAATTTATAAATTAATTGTTAGTAAATAATATTATACAGTTTAGTTTTAAAATTATTAAATATATAAGTTTTAAATGTAAAATAAACTTATTTTAAAATAAACTTTTATAATTATAATTGCACTTTATGTAATTCTATCTTGCTACTATTTAAACTCTTAGCATTTAAACAAACAATAAATGCTAAATAATTATAAAAAGTTCAATGGTAATATTAAGGTTTAATTTCAAGTAAGTGAATAGCAAGCAACTAATTTCACTTATCGAAAATTTTTTTCTAATTTTAATTTAATAAACAAAATATTATAAAATAAATTATTTATCTATTTGTATACGTTGTATCTATTAATAACATGTTTAAATTGTAAATTAAATTTTAATTTGAGAATTTATAACTCATATTTGCTTGTTTAAGTAAAATAAATTGAGAGCAGATTTAAAAACATAAAACATTTTTTTTGCCATTAGCAGCGCCAGATAGTAGACTGTAATAGTAACAAATGATATATATTTTATAAATTTTGTTTTAAACGTTGCAATACTAAAAAAAAAGTAGTATTATATATATAAATCACAGTACAATTTTACAAATACAAATAAAATTATTTATTTTGTAGTTTTACATTCTAATTCATTGAATTAACAGTATAAATGTATGGTTAAAATATAATTTTAAATAAATCTTGCCCGCCATAATTTTCGCATCCTATATGTATAAATTGCAAGCTTGCTTGCTCTTTAAAATCACCAAGCGCCCATTTGACGTCGTCATAGTCACAAGTAATTTGATTATCTTCAAAATAAAATGTGATGGGTAAATTCAAAAAAGGGGCCCAGACATCTTCGGTAAAATCGATTATCTTATTACTATCCAAATACACTTGAATCGGTTTATTCTGCTTGTTTGATAAATTAGCTTGTTTAAATTGTTCCGCTGTAATCTCGTTACCTCCAAGCTAAAGTGCTAAATGGTGAGTGGTATTAAAATGGAAACAATTTGGCGTAAGGTGCTTAATTTGATTATTGCGCAATTCGATCTCTTTTATGCGTGGTAGATTTTCAAATACAGGCGCTGCAATAGTGGAAATTTTATTGCTATCTAGCCAAATTGTTTCGAGGTTTGATGCGAAATGCTGATTTAATGTGGGGATATCAAAACCAATAAGGTAAATTCCCGATATATTATGTTTGGTTGTGTACGGCTCAAGCGACGCGTTTAGCATGCGGCATTCAAATATATCCAATTCGCCAATGTTCATTATTATAGACTGAATCGATATCAACAAGGTGATTGCAGTTTTCAATTTTAAACAGGTCTACTGTTCCCGAAATCGTTAATGCCTTGTTTGAGCATCCAGTTATTTCTAACATGTACGCGTCGATGTTGACCAATTTTGGCACGTTTACGTTTTTGCATGTGATAAGTGCGTAGTAGTCTTTATCGATGCATGTACAATTGCCCAGTATCTCTTGTGGTGGACATTTTGCCCGTGCACAATTGATAAATGCAGGGTAAATTAGATACATTATGCACACGATGATTGCTGGAATAAATAATGTAAATTAATATTGGTACTTTTTAAAATTATTTATTTACAAGAAAATTGCATATTTATTATAAAGAATGATAAAAATATATTATGTATTTAAAGTATATTAAGAAGTCATAATAGTTACCTATATATTTCATTATTTTAACGTGATTTTACTTGTTACAAATAATAACTTTGCTATTATTATTATAAAGTTAGAAGTTTTTGTATTTGTAAACTAATAATTCTCATTGTTTATATACTTTCTAATTTAGCACATGTTTTGACTTACAGACTTATTATATATTAGAATGTCTAAAGATATAATTTAGATTATAGTTAATGTTGCAAAATGAATGAACGATTTGTTTCAATGGAATTTATTTTTGTAGTTTTATTATCTTATATCGGAAATGATATGGATCTAAATTATATATATTAAAATTATATTTAATTAAATTATTATTTGATTATATTAACTCAGAATATTTTGATAAATTATGCATTATATTTACAAAATCTGTTTGGTATTAAACGCAAACATTTTAACATAAGTTACATGTGTTTGGTTAAATAGTTGATTTAAATGTTTAATTAATTTAAAATTTGAATTAAATAATTAAACGAATATTTTGTTAACAACTTCTAATATAACTAATATTATAATGGATATTTAGCAACACTAATTGAAATAAGTGCATAAACTGAATAATGCAATTTTAAGAACAAGTTACACAAAATAATCACATAGTATTTTTAGTGCAAACATTTTGATAAAAATAGTATTTCTAAGAAAATCGGGTAAAATTTTATTAGTTTTATATTAAGTCTAGATTGATAACATTATACAATATGTATCTAAATAATTTTTTTAGAAATTATGAATATAAAAACATTAAACATTAAAGTTTAAAAAGCAATATCCACTGCTTTTATATCTCTAGTTATCAAATATAAATTCAAATATATTTTTATTTAAATATTTCTGTAAGTGAATAAGAAAAATGCTGAATACTATTATGTATCAAAAATAATACATAATTAATATGCGCAGTTAATTAATCAATATTAACAACAAATACAATAAACACATTATTTTTAAAAATTGTTAAATATTTTAAACATTAGTTCATAAAAATTCAAAAATATCTTTTGTATTAATTTTTTATTACCATAGGTTAGTGACATGTACAATTATTATAAATATTACAAGTTAACAAAACTTTATATAAATTATTGCATTAACAAACAGAATAAAATGTACAAATATAATAATTGTTAAAATATATAACGAATAGTTAAAAATATAATTTATATTCATATTTAAAACATGAAGAATAGTTTATAAGAAATACATTATAATAAATAGTAATATGAATAAGAAAGAATTTGAAAAATGATTGTTTGATAAGCTCGCAGAATAGTCAATTTCAAATAAGTTCCTGTAACCAAAATCAGCGCATTCAACATTTTTAAATTGTTTGCTTGCTTGTTTTTTAAATTTACCAAGCGCCCATTTAACGTCATTATATGGGCATTTAATTAGATTATCATCAAAATATATTATGACTGGTAAATTTAAAAAACGAGCATAAGTTGATTTCCTGAAAGTAGTAATATTGTTTGAACCTAAGAGTACTTCAATTAGCTTGTTTTGTTTATTTGATAATTTAGCTAGACGAAATTGCTCCGAAGTAATTAAGTTATATTTTAAATTAATTAATAAGTAAGCGCTCGTATCAAACAACAGACAATTGGGCGCCAGGTGTGCTATGCGGTTGTTTTGCAAATCTACTTTTTCTATACTGGACAAATGTTCAAATATGGGTTCTTCAATCGATTCAATCTTGTTACCATAAAACGAAATTAAGCTTAAAGTTGACGATGGGTAAAACATCTTATCTAAAACAGATATTGGTCCTTTTTCGTACGCCAACTTGCTTATATTTTTCTCATATACTAGTCTGGTGTAGGATCGGAGGCTGTGCTGTAGTTTGATGTTATTTGAAATCATAAGATCGACAAAATTCATATCGTATATCGAATCAATATTATCAAGGTTATTATTAGATATAATTTGAATTCTGTCCGCCGTTCCCGAAATAGTTAGTTTTTTATTTGTACATCTGTGTATTTCCAAAAGATAAACGTTGATGTTATTCATTCTTGGTACTGACACACCTTCGCAAATTATTCTCGGGCCAGGTTTAACTATCTCGCAATAGCAATTACCCAGCACACGCTTTGATGGACATGGTCGCTTGGTACAATCGATTTGCGCCATTGTAAACAGCCATAATATGCATATGTTTACTAAAAAATTAATTATATAATTTACTTTTTATACATTCAATAATATTTAATAATTATATATTATTATTATTGTAATTTTTTGTATTTAGATTATTTTAATAAAATTATTCAATTATAATATTAATAATTGATTTATATTTATATAAATTTATTAAATTACTTACCAAAATAATACATTATTTTATGCAAATTTAGAGAAATGTTAGTATTAACTTATATGTAGATATTTGTATATTTTTCGCAGGAGTGAAAAATGAATTTATAATTAATCTAATATATATATATTATTTGTAAAAATATTTGTAACAGTAATAATTTAAAGTTATTATCAAAATTAATATATTTTTTGTATGAAGTAGGTTATGCCAGTAGATATTTATAATATATATAGAGATGATCAATGCAACTAATGTAAATTATTAAATTTCATTGAATGATTAATTTAAATATTTTTAAAAAATGAATATAAATTACTAATTGCTCATACTTTAAAAATGTAAATATAGGAAAAAATGATGATAAATTATCATAACATTTTTTAAATATTATATTGTTTGTTATTTTAATGTGTAGCATTCTCAATGTAATAATGTTATGCATTATATGTTAATATGCAGTATTTAATTATTTGTCTGAATTATAATTAAAATTAATCAATTACATTATTTATTCAACTAATATTTCTCATATTATGATAGTTACAATAATTCTTTGGAATGAAATTTAATATAAATATATACATAATATATTTCAATGATATATTTTTGTGAGTGAATAAAATACAATAAAATGCTCAATTATATAATTTATATTAAAAATAAACATTCGGTAATTAATCATCATAGATAATTAATCATAATCTGGGCTAATATTTGGAATTCTATTAAATATAAATATATAATTGGTAAACATCAATATAAGTTAAATAAAAAGTAGACAATTATAAACTATAAACTCAATTAGATTATATAATAAAATTATTTTAATTTGTTCAAAAATAATATTTATTTATTTATAGTGTTACATTTTTAATTAATAGATTTTACAGTAGTAGTGTATTTAGAAAAATCAATTATAAACAAATCCATGTTGTCATAATTTATACACCTAACATTTTGAAATTGCGTGTTTGCTTGCATTTTAAAATCACCAAGCGCCCATTTGACAACATTATATTTGCATTGCGTTGTTGTCAAAATCAATTGTAATGGGTAAATTCAAATAATGAGCCCAGAGATCTTCGTGAAAACTTGTTATGTTGTTGTTACCTAAATACATCTTGATATTTGTATTTTGTGTGTTGGATAAATTAGCCAGGTGGAATTGACGATTAGGCGAGAAGAACGGCACAAAACTTTTTTACAAGTTTATTAGTTATATTATTTATAATTTATAAACAAGTAACGCTAATTACATTAATGTTTTTGGATTATAAGTAAGTTGTCGTAATTTGTATTAGTATGATAATTTTTTTTAAAACAAATAACTACATATTTTGTAAAAAAGTTTTGCGCCGTTCTTCTCGCCTAATCGTCAATTGTTCCGCTGTAATCTGATTAAATGTAAAATAAATATCTAAATCTAAGCTTGTATTAAAATAAAAGCAATTGGGCGCCAGGTCTTTAATTTGATTATTTTCTAAAATTATCGCATTAATGCTCGGTAGATTTTCGAATACAGGAGCCGCGATCGTAGTAATTTTATTATTATCAAGCCGTACATATGTGAAGTCTGATGAGAATTGCCGATTGAGTACGGGAATCGAAAAAGCAGAGAGGTAGATTTCGGATGTATGGCGTATTTTTGTGTACGGTTATAGCGATACGTCTAACCTTGCGCAATCATGTATATCTAATTCACAAATGTTCATCGCGTAGATTGAATCGATATCAACAAGGTTATTGCATTCATCAATAAAAACAACGTATGTTGTTCCCGAAATGTTTAGTGTAGCGTTTGTGCATTCTATTATTTCTAACCAGTTCACGTTAATATTGACCAAATTTGGTACGTGTACTTTATTGCAATTAATATAAGCAAATTGCTCTTCCTTTATTCTGCAAGTACAATTTCCCAGTTCCCAATATGGTAGTCATGTTTGTTGCTAGATGCAATTGATAAATGCAGGATAACATAGCCATAATATGTACGTGGTAATTGCTAAAATAAAAAAATTTTTTAAATAAAATTTATTCATATTCTTATATCTATAAAAAAAATGCATATTAAATTTATGCTAACAAAATATTGTTTTATACAAGTGTATAAATAAATCATAATAGTTATTTAAATATTTAATTATATCAACTTGATTTAAATTAATATAGAAACTAATTGTATTATAATGTTTAAAGTATTTATGTTTGTAAACTAATAATTCATGGTGTTTATATATTTTATAATTTTATATGTGCCTTCACTTAGATTAATATATTTAGCTAGTTTTATTTCTGAGTGGTTTATAACTACTAACTCAATAAATTGCTCTATTTTTTCGCTCAAGCTTTATTTGTTTCTAATTTTTAATCTGAGCAAAGTTTTAAAGTATATAAACCAGTTGTCATAGGAATTTGTACCACGTGGCAATCGCGATTTATCATGCTTATCGAATAGAGAACATCATGATGACCAACATTTGTATGAGTGATAAGTTTGCAGGACAAATAGTTTAGCCGCTAGAGGGCTCCAAAGTATGGAATTTCAAAGTCGAAATATATGACATGTATACATGAAATCCTACTAAATCGACCATGCTGATTACGAAAATGATATCAGATTTAAGGTATCTTATTAAACAAAAAAGTTTTATTTGATAAAGTACATAAATCAACTATTATTACGCTATAACTTGAAAAATATTAAAACTACAGCATTTTAAATTTTAATATTCGACTCGGGATGATTTTTCCGGTCGGAAAACGTATATAATTTTGATTTTTAATTTTTAACTTATAAATTATAGTTTTAGTACGTTATTTTTGGTGAAAAATTAAAAATCAAAATTATACATATTTTCCAACTGTAAAAAGCATCCCGAGTCGAATGGTAAAATTTAAAATGCTGTAGTTTTAATATTTTTCAAGTTATAGCGTAATAATAGTTGATTTATGTACTTTATCAAATAAAACTTTTTTGTTTGATAAGATACCTTAAATCTGATATCATTTTCGTAATCAGCATGGTCGATTTAGTAGGATTTCATGTATACATGTCATATATTTCGACTTTGAAATTCCATACTTTGGAGCCCTCTAGCGGCTAAACTATTTGTCCTGCAAACTTATCACTCATACAAATGTT
>JAQIXC010001767.1:0-13149 GCA_034697605.1 Metabelba pulverosa
GGTACGACACAAGTGAGTCGATTCAGATGTCACTCCAAATGTCAATATTTACATCGAGTCTACCAATCGAGTGCTCGCTTTGCCGTCTCGTTCTCCGTCTCGACTCTCATCGCCTCGCCGTCACTGCAACAGTTGCCGTCTTTCGATCACTCTTTCAATCTAGCATTGTCAAATCGCCAATCAAGTGGCTAACTTTCATCCAAAGTTCTATCCAATTTCAGTGAAAATTTCACTTCAAAAAATACATTTGCTTAAGTTTAATATAGTCACTATATTATAGTGCATTAATTTTATTGTAATATATTTTTAAACTCAAAATTTAGCTAGATACCTTAGCTAAAACCAATTAGTTACAGAAATAATACAATTTTAATCATTAGCTATAATGAAAATAAACAATACAAGTTTCACTAAAAAGAAAATTTCATTAAATTTAACAACTTTATATAAAACTAATTAAATAGATTAGGCAATATATTCGAATTAGGCAATTTATCCTTACTTGTTAGTTATTTAAAGGTTTAGCACAAAAATACAATTCTAAACACATTTAAAAACTACAATTAAAAAGAACTGATTTTTTGTTTGAATATTAATTCTTCTATACTTTAAAATATTTTCCGTATACTCCAGAAATCTATGTACTGCGTAAACTTTTTAAATGCTAAATTAGCAAATTTTCAATAAGCTAAAAAGTTTGAAACACTGTTCATAATTTGTTTCTGTATATCATGAAATTATCATGTTCACATTTGATCATTTAGCTGTACTCTTTCATGTATTAATACAAGTTGCAAAATAAATATTTATATTATATAACGTTTGCGGCTTTACTTCCGCTATGAATATACAGTACTATTTCATAGGATAACATTTGGGGCTCTGAAAGCTCCTATTATCAAATCAACCATTTGACTCGTCTTAATAGTCATTAGTAATATTTAGCGTTTATATCTTTGTAAAATCACACGTAATATTCGTTATTTTACAGAGATTTTTATTTATCTTACAAAATTATGTAAAATAAAACTGGTAAAATTGAAATATTTTTGCAATTGTAAAAATAAATAATAGTTTAATTATGAAAAAATACAATTAATTAATTCCTTATATAAAAAATTTAAGTTTTTAAAGCAAATAAATATCTAAACTAAATTAAATATTTAATAATAAGTTTAACAACAAGTTTAACAATGTAAAATAAAAGCAAAGAATGTGATTATCGGCATAAATTGACTATAATAAATTAAATACTGGAAAAACGGCAATTTTGGAAAACTTTGCATGCACATATCTTTGGAATTAACAATTCGATTTTAATGTTTGATATAGCAAATTAAACTTTAATTTTTACTCTACAAAATTTATCATATAAAAATTTATCTAGCTAATATAGTTTTGTCAGGATATATGGTTGGCAAACCTTCCGATATTAATATGATAATGAATATTGACCTTGAAATCTTTAATGTGATTAAAGCAGTTTAAAGAGTGGATATGGTTTTTACCTTAGTAAATTATCTTGAGCCGTTTTTGAACAATTGCAAAAATGCGATTACTTATTTGTTTTTGGGCTACCTAATAACTTACTATTTAAAGTAACTTGCTGTTTAAAATTATTTTAAAATATTAACGTACTATTCGTGTAAAAAGTCAAATTTGATAATAATGGCCCTCGGGGTTTATTTAGTTATCCTATGACCTATTTTATTAATTTATCATTTCAAATTATCAATCTACTATTTAAAGTAAAAATAAATGATCTATAGTTTTGCTAAATAGATTTCTAAATTATTAATAACTTATGTTTTTAGTCAAACAAAATAATCATAACTCCATGATGTAATTTATATTAATTAAAGTTTATCCAGCATCAGATTTAGTAATTAGTTTACTAAGCTTAAAATAAATATTTTTTAGTTATGCAAAAACTAACGAATACTTGGTATAATGTTTAATTTAAACTAAATTTGATCACTTGTTGCAACTATTTAAGTTTATAAAATTAATTAATAAAATTATATTAATTAGTTGCATTCGATTCTGCTTTGAAATATAAAATAAGCTATAGAATTGATTGTAGATATGATACTATAAATGATCTAAATGCCTAATAAAATTAAAATTGATTTAATAACTAATGACTAGATATGTATTAAAAGATAGAATATTAGTAAAAATGGATATAATGAGTGAATATAATAATAGAATCAATATTTGGTTGAAAATGTGGTTAATATGAGTGAGAATATCGATTGTCTGCAAACACGGAATTTTCAATTCAATTGAAGGGATGTCATGGAAACAAATATTTGATAACAAAATCAAATTTATTAAACATTAAGCGATTTGTGTTTAAGCGAAGAAAATGTACAAAAAAGACAAATCATTGTTCTTCTCGTCGAGTGTCTCGCCTTTCACCAAGAATTTGGCCATAAGTTACGAAAACGGGCGGAGACTGAGGCTGTCGGCGGCGCATAAATACCGCTTTAATATCATTAATGTCGACAACAAAGTCGAAACCGTTTCCGATTCGACCGAAATCTGCGTCGAAACCGACAAAGAGGTAGTCGTCGACAAGGATTACATAATTCAGGTTAATATCCAATTCATTAACAGTCTATACCTTTGCGGTTACCGCAAGTTTCAGCTATTCAGCTTAGTTTCCATGATCATCTATACAAGATTATTTATACAAGATTCGCAATAGGACATAAATTAACCAGTACATTTTGTAGATGAAATGGCTATCACTAAATCCAATATCACTTTTGGTTATTGTTTTACACAATGGAGTAAAGGTAGTAATGAAAGAGTTGCGAAAAAGACACGACAACTGAATTTAAAAACAATTTTCAGTTTTATAGCAGCGATGGAACAAAAGTATTGTTCGAAAGAACTAATTTGATTGCAAACAATGGCGACAATTGTCTCGAAAACGCGTATTCGAGTGGAATCGCTAGTCTTAACTCATCAATCATATGCATCGGCGCTAATAACGGAGCAATTCTTCGGTTCGATGTCAATGACGACAACAATATATCAATGAATGAGAAGTCAACTCAACCTAAACATAAGAGGTTTATATTGTACATGCTTACTTCGATTATTGCTAATTTTTAATCCAACCTTTTCACCCAGGCCAGTAATTGATTTGGCATCAGATAGTAATAAGGTAAATTTTAAAGTTTAAAAAAGTGCTTAAAAATTAAAGGAATATACATTTTATACAAATTTAACTCATAACTTTCAATTATTAATTAGAACATTTTGATAATTTCATGAACTAAATAAGAGTATGATAAATTGAATGCTTAATTAGTATAAACGAGATAATTTATTAATAAACTGATTGCTGGTGTTGTGAATGCAGAAACTGGTCAGTTGTGATGATTGCGGAAATATCTGCGTTTGGGAGTACATCCAAACCAGCGATGACTTACAAGAAACGGCGACTTTTGATGGATATAATGGGTTTGATATTATTATAACTTTATATTATACTATAGTTATAACACAATTAGGCTTAAAGTTCTTTTCAATTCGTTATAAATTAATAATTAGATAAAATAAATCAATTGTGAATTATTGTCAAAACAGGTTTTCGTGCAATTGTTTGGGAATATATAAGAACTGGATTTGTGGCGGATATGGTTCGGGACACTTGAGGCTGTTTGACATCTCCACTAAAAGCCTTCTTTGCGAGGTCTCAGCCCACGCCAAGTGCGTGACCGCCGTTGATATCGCACCCGACACAGGCTTTGTAAGCATTTTGCATGATAACAATACCAAATTTAAACCGATTCCATTCCAAATCATTAATGTTTCAGCATAAAACATAAATGTAGCATTTAATGTAGTTAAAGGCAATAGAATAAATAGCAATTTATTAATTGTCTACAAAATATCCAAATCATTTTAAACGAAATTCCATGAATATAGCATAAGATTTTGTTTTATATTCTAACTTGTATAAATACTAAATTTTAATTGTTTATCAAGTAATTTTATACGTACAGTATTATGGGTTCAAGTATTATGGGTATAAGTAACTCGATCAATTTTTACATTTATATATTAAACATGTTAAAACTTGAAAAATAATTTTCTTTTCGTAGATGTTGTCCACTTCTGAAGACAGCGTTGTAAGGGTTTGGCAAATCATAGATACAAATGAGTCAATCAAAGTATTCATTTGATTTAATTATCAATTAAATGTGAATTAATTAACAAAACATGACTTAACACGACTCAACAGGTCTGCCATGTATTCAGTCAAAGCGTTGCAAATCATATGCTTTTCGGCGGAGTATTCCTAAACAGATCCGGAAAATCGTTTGCTGTCGTCGGATATGATTCGACAGAATTACACTGTTTCAAACTGGAATAATTTTAAGCAGTTCTATTTTTAGCTATTCCCCATTGCATTGACATTGCTCTCTTCATTTGCGGTAATATACAGTTCAGTCTATAATTGCCATGTTGGTTTTATATAATATTTACAATGAATCGTAAATTACAGTACAGGTCATTTAAAATAATTTAAAATTTATTCCACGTTTTTAAAATAAAAGCACATTAAAAAATAATTTAAGGTTAATATTGTACTGTATAGTACCGGTGCTTAAAATTAGTGAGACATCAGACTAGAACAGTGAAACATTCAATGGATTAAAGTTCGTCCTTTAAGTCGGGGTTTAGTTTCGAAATTAAATTCGAAGTCAATTGGTATAAATTCGCAAAATAAGTGTCAGACGAGTCGTTGTTCTCGAGTTGTGATAAATGTTTTAAATTAATTCGGATTTTCTCCAGAATTGCTAAACTGTTTTGAAACTGTGTTTTGCAGAGAATCGCGAGAGAAGTCATCGCTTCAATTGTCTTCTCTCTCACGTCATTGTCGGGAGAGTTAAGCAAATTCGGCACTAATTCACAAAAGCCTTCGGCAATAATCGCTTCATTTAAACCGATTTCTTCATATTGTTTGCGTTTTATTTGATTCAATCTATCATTTGCCGCATATCTTGCTGTCAATTGTCTTTCAATTAATAAATCGTTCAAAAGAGTCATTACTTTTGTACTTAATTTAATTGAATTGATGTTCGTATCTCTGAATAGGTTAGCGAATAGTGAGAGAGCGCCGTACTCTTCAATCAGAGCCTTCTGTGCGCTCGGGAATTGACGGACCAGCGAAGAGATGGCAAAAAGTGATTTCTTCTTCACATCCATCGACGAGTCATAGCGTAATAGAAGTAATAACTCCTTTAGAACTCCTTTCTTCAGGACTTCGATTTGGACTTTCGGATTGGCATTGAGTGCTGAGCCGAATGTGAATGCGATTTGTGCTCTCAATCGACTGTCGCTCGAATTGAGCGCCGGCACCAACAGCTCGATTCCGTCCATTTGGACAAAATCCTGTGCGATATCTATCGAATGAACTAAATACTCGATGTCTGACAATAAGAGCAACTTTTCTTCGATCGACGCCTTCTTATACTTTTCAACCAAACTCTTCAAGAGTTCGCTTTCCGAACGAATCCTAATATTCATGTCTTCGAAGTCTTTCTTAATGTCGCCGATTGAGCGAAAATCGGACAAACGTTTGGCCGAATCCTCGCTTTCTTCGGTCCCTTCACTCAACTGTTGGCCGAATTTCATATTTTTTAAAAGTTCTTTCATTTGGTCGCGAATTAATTCAACTTTCGGGTCAATACTATCGCCAGTTTTGACCACTTTTTTCAGTCTATCAACCAATTGGACGCTTCCGTCCATTTGGTCATTGGGTTTGTCGATAATCTTCGCCTCCTTTAGACCGGTTTGGAGATTGAGTCGAACGTGAAGTCCGGCCGGAATGACCTGCAAAGCAATGCCTTCTCACTAAGTCTCACCCAATGTCTACAGTCGACACAACAATACCTGTCCCTCTCGTATGGTCTGCCACTCGTGCGTCGGTATCAACACATCGAACGACTCCTCCGACAAGTCATCTTCGACGGACATGTCGTCGTCAGCGGTCAGTCCGTCGACCACTGAAAGGCCACTTTCGATGTGATCCGCTTTGAGAGACACTAAGGCCATAGACAGCACTAATAGCAGAAGTAATGAATTAATCGAAATATTCATTTCGTTTCGATATTACTCTTAATTGTCTACAGTTTTACATAAATAGTAAGTAATCTCTCGTTTAGATTCAGTTCTCTAATCGTCACTAAACTCTAGTCTAAACTCATTCACTATTATTAATAGTCTATTTGTATACATATGGTTACTATAGTAACCAATTGAATAGTTTCATTCACAATATTGACATGTATACGGCAATAAATAGTCACATGCGTAAACATTCAAGTCTAAATAATACATGCTAGAATATTTGTAATATACCGATAGACAATCTTAACAATTAAGGTTAAAATAATCTAAAAACTTGGTATTATTGTTGATCAGTAATACTTGAAATTTTAGCAATAAATAGCGTTTATATCCTGCGATCACTGCAAGTCGTAACTGTATTACAGTAAAGGTAAGTCTCATTTTTAAGTTCTCGATTTTACATGCTATTTACTAATTACCGGTAGTAATTACCAATACTGTATACGGAATGGTATTAGTCTTATCTGGATTACAGTATACATTGTATTTACTGCAAATGTAACCGCACGACAGGTCAACACTGGGCCGGGAGTGCCGGTATGTGTGCTTTAAAGTACGCGCAGGACATGTGTCTGAGGCGAGAAGTGCTCCTATTCTACAAACGCGTGCTTCGAGTGGCCGACAACTGGACCGCAAAGAATGCTTTCGACACAAACAAAGAGAAGCAATACATCCGATGTGAAGCGAAAAGACTAATCACTCAAAACAAAGACCTCACTAATGAAGAGCACATTCGGAAGGCACTGGACGAGGGAATGGCTCGACTCGAGATTGCCATACATTACCGCATCCCTTATCCCCGACCCGTCTACTACTCGATTGGCTCTTATCTTCGGAAACAGAAATAATTAAATAATTTAGTGATTCGTTTGTTTGACTGAATTAGCATTTATTTGAATTTGAGTTTAACTCCGAAGTAATGCAATACTAATGAGTAGTTCACTGTTTAGTCGAATAGCTGTCAGTTTTACACTCGATTTAAACACTTACTTCCCTTTTGTCAAAACCAATAATTTATTCATTAATTTCAAATTAAAATATTTTCTTTTGTTTTGTTTTAAGCACATTATTATTTATAGATGTATATCAATTAGCTTAGCATTTGAAAATTTGCCCATTAATACCGACTTACATGGTAATCTAATTTGAATAATGCTTTAAGAAGAAGAGAATATTGAGATACAGTTCTACTCTAGTTTTATAACATCTATTTGTTTTCAATCTTAGAAGACGTTCAGCATTTCCTATAGACAGCACTAATTAATTGGTTTTATGTTTAAAATAACGTATCAATAAATTATTTTGTAATTTTTAGGATTAGTGACGATATTAGGATTAGTGTATAATGAAATATTTAATTAAGATATGAGAATAATTGTTGAAGACATTGAAAACTAACTGAATTTATTTGAGTTTGAATCATTTTTAATTTTATCACTCTATCACTTAACTCTATTTTGTTATTTCTTAAGCGTTTGAATACCTGAATACCACAAGTGTTTTGATAAATATTTAATACAATATTGTCTTCAATTGATTTTTCGTAATATCATCACATAATTGTAGGAATTGTTTAAACGATTTAAATAAATCAAATAATTTTTTTATAAGTTATATACAAAATTGCAAACGAAAAATACATGAAAACTTTAAAAAAATACAGTAACACATATTTTTAACACCTGGTAATTTAAGATATTAAATATATATACTGTATTATATATTGCGTTAGTATTTTGTGAAATAAAATTTCTGAGTTATTATTAACAATATTAACAATGCAAAAAAGTCTTCACAATTGAATAAACAAACTTAATATATAGAAATAAAAATTTATATCTAAACTGCGGCAACACATTCTACAACTATCTAAGAGTTGTATGTTTTAGTATTTTTGTTAGAAATTTATATTTAAATAATCAAATATGTATTACAACTTAAGATTTTGTTTCGTTACATAATTCAAATAGTAAATGAGTCATTCAATAAAAAATAGTTTTAAATAGCCTTGAATAATTTAAACTTGCAAGTGTTAATTTTATATACATACAAATTATTAAGATTTAAGAGTTTATTAAACCTTCATTTGTAACAGTATACTACAGTAGTTGTAACTATAATAAATGAGTGGGAGATAGTGATACTGTAAATTGTAGAGTATTTTATATAATAAGTTGTGCTCGAAATTCATGTAATTTTGAAATAACTGCTAAATATTTTATACGAGGTACAGTATACTGTATTGAATATATTGAATTTATCATGCACACATGCATAAGAATATCACTCATTGCACACATGCATAAGAATATCGAAACATTGTGCAGTGAATTCGATTGTGTTATGCAATTGTATTGCTATTGGAAACAAGTTTCTCAACACAACAAATAGAATGCATAGAATGCGTAGAATTTGATTTGATATATTATTAAATTGATTTAATTGCTTTCAAAATGAGAAGTTCTCTCTTATGGGTGGATCAGCTCAAAGATCGAGATGGAAATCAGTTGTGGTAATTGAACATTATATTTAGTTCAAGACTGTGCACAAAATGAGCAAGCTAGTTGCCTAACTGAAACTTTTGCACAGCGTATACGACGTAGCGTTTAGTCCGGAAAACGATCAGTTGATAGTCGCGGCCGACGTTCGCGTCTATGTCTACAACGCAAACGACGGAACACTCATACAGGCTCTGAAAGGACACAAAGACAACGTCCTTTGCGTCGCCTATTCCAGAGATGGCAAGAGGTTTGCTTCCGGATCTGCTGACAAACAGGTCATCATTTGGACCGCGAAAATGGAAGGCATTCTTAAATACTCGTAATAACCATAACTTATTGTACATTAATGTCTTAATTATCCTTAAAATTAAGCTTCAATTTAAACTGCAGTCATAACGACGCGATTCGATGCATTCAATACAACCCACTGTCGCACCAATTGGCCAGTTGTACCGGTTCTGACTTCGGGCTCTGGTCGCCCGAACAGAAAGCGGTTACCAAACAGAAGATTAACAGTCAGATCAATAGCTGCTCCTGGAGTAGTGATGGCCATCAGGTCTGCACCAAACCCTAAATACAACACTAAAGCGATAATTTGCAAATACTACACTGCTCTTGTTCAATTTAAACTAATTCTTTGATTGTAGTTGGCATTGGCACTTGCATCTGGGCACATTTCAATACGAAATCGAGTAATTCTTTTAATTATTTTACTTGATAATAATGATTGAATTCGTAAATAAATTTAGAAAATTAAGCTTACTGTAATTCTTTTATAATAAAATAGTTTATTTAGATATTTGAAAAGTGTTGAAATTTTGAATGTTTGCAAATAGAATGGCGAAGAGAAGAATCGAATTGAGAGAATCGGTGGGGTATTGGCGCCCGTCTGGGGCGTCTCGTTCTGTCCCGTTAAGGACGAAGATTCGGATGTAATCGTTGCCGTCGACTGGACTCAATCGCTTAGTTTTTATGATATCAACGGAAAACCGGTTAATATTTTAATGTTGAATAAAACCAAAATTGAAATTACAATCAAAATCAATGATTCGAACCAAAAGGTGGCAAAAGAGCGTAACATTGGTTTCGACGCGTTATGTGTTTCTCACTTCTGGAGCGGAGATTACATTCTTGTCTGCGGATCGAACAAGAAGTCACTCCTCTATACAAAAGAGGGTATATTTATTGGATGTGTTGCCGAACAGTCGTCGTGGATCTGGGCTACAAAAGCCAGTTCCGACGGCAATCGAGTTGTAAGCAAATTAGTGCAAAGATTTTTTAATTTAATATTAATTAATTAATTACGCTTTTTCAATCTTTACATTAATATTAAATTTAGATCTTGCTCAATTTATTTCTAATATACGCTACCATTTCTAACAATAGGCAGTCGGATGTCAAGATGGAAAGGTAGCTGTTTATGATCTGACATTTTCAACAGTCCATTCGCTTTATAAGGAACGGTATGCGTTTAGGGAAAACATGACTGACGTTATAATCCAACACTTAATTACTGAAGAGAAAGGTTTGCTTTTACCAAGACCTAGATATTCAAATCCAATTAAACTAGTAGATGGTTTACCGGTATTAAGAGTTTCTAAATTGCAGTTCGAATCAAATGTCGAGATTTGGTGAAGAAACTTGCTATTTATAAGAACAGACTTTCGGTGAGACATTAAGACATATAGTTGCGATGAGAACTAAGAGCGAGTTTGGCATTGAATGTACGACAGATACAACTTCCCGAAAGAGTAATAATATACGAATTGACGAAAGAATCGGATAATACGGATATGCACTACAAAGTGAAGGACAAAATAAGCCATAAACTCGACTGCACTCTCATAGTGGTCTGCTCTGACAATATAGTCTTGTGTCAGGAGAAGAGACTGCAATGTCTGTCATTCAATGGAACGATGGAAAGAGAGTGGGCTTTGGATTCATCCATTCGATACATCCGAGCAACAGGAGGCCCACCGGCCAAAGAAGGCCTCTTAGTTGGCCTGAAAAACGGACAAATCGTTCAGATATTTATCAACAATCCATTCCCAATAAACGTACTGAAGATCTCAAACCCGATTCGGTGTCTCGACATCAGTATTCTTCGAACTAAGTTAGCAGTGGTTGACGACAAAGGCATGTGTTCTGTCTATGACTTGCGAACTAAGCAACTGCTCTATCAGGTAATCGAGTGCTCACCAGACATCACCAATTGCTAATTGCCAAGTTCACTGCTGCCCGGGTAGGAAGTAAACGCCAATTCGGTTTCGTGGAATACCCATTTCGACGATATGCTCAGTTTTTCCGGCCAAGGATCTCTTAGCATCAAAGCCGCAGATTTTCCTACTCATCACCAGACCCTTCAGGTGCTTTCCAGTCAATAGCTTGTTACTGCATTTATAACTTGCTAAAAGTTATCAAAACAATAAGTTTTGAATTATTTCAATCGATCTGTTCTACAATCCATTATACTGTATAGGGATTCGTTGTGGGCTTTTGCGGCGCAAAAGTATTTTGTCTGCAATTCAATTCCGTCACTACTGTAGAAGTGTCTCAATCAGCGCCGATGTATCAGTATATCGAAAAACGAATGTTTTTGTTAGTCTTTCTTTACTCATAGATATTTGATTAATTAATTAATTAATTATAAACGCGAATAAACTGTTTTGTTTTAGAGAGGCCTACAAGACGGCCTGCTTGAATGTGACTGAATCGGATTGGGAGGTCCTGGCCCACTGTGCCCTCGACAATATGAATCTGGATGTGGCGCGCAAAGCACTAGTACGAACGAAGAATTGGCTCTTTCTAGAGCTCATCCAAACCTATCTGCGCTCGACTACAACTCAGAGCAAACTAACCGAACAGTCGCTGTTGGGGGATGTGATGGCCTATAGGGGCTACTTCTCCGAAGCGGCCAAACTGTACAGACAGGCCCGGAGTGACGAAAAAGCTGTAGCGATGTATACAGACCTACGAATGTTCGAACCGGCACAGGAGTACATGACCGGTGACGTACAGAACAAGACACAACTCACTAAGAGGAAGACCGATTGGATCCAGAGCTCGAATGAGCCGAAAGCCGCCGTTGAGATGTACTTGGCTTCTGGCGACACGATTAAGGCAATCGAGATAATGGGGCAGCACGGGTGGCTTGACATGTAAATCATGACTATAACTGAATTAATATTTGCTATAATTGTTATGATCTGTAATTTGTTGCCAATTGTTCGCGAGAGTCGAGCAATTGGAGTGCAAATTATGACTAATAGTTGATATAATTGCGATAATTGGCCAATAGGTTGATGGGATTAGTACGACAGTTGGATAGGGCTGATCGAAATGCGCTGACACTCTGCGCCGACTACCTAATTAAGAGCAAACAGTACTTCAGTGCCGCTGAAGTGTACAAAAAAATAGGTGACGTTCAGAATCTGGCGCTTATTTACATCAAGTCCTGCCAATGGCAAGAGGTCTGCAATTATCACAATAATTGATCTCTGCTTTACACCACTCTTTCACTCTTCTCTCGGCCCTCACAATGCCAATCGAATGCACGGGAATGGTAGGCATTCAAGCTTGCAAATGACTATCCGCACCTGAAGGAGGACGTCTACGTGCCCTATGCGATCTGGTTGGCTGAGAATGATCGTTTTGTCGAGGCTCAGCAAGGTATGCCATCTCTGTCTCAATCTACTGGCGCTCTACCAGATCGCCGAACAATCGAATAGTTGACAAATACAATGCAGATCGAGTCGAATGCCGTAAATGTCTTAACATGACATTCCCTAATGCCTTACAATGAACATGATAACAGTGAAGAGTAGGCCTCTTCTCAAATAGCTCCACAGCTACAGTAGTCCTTTAGTTAATTAGTTGTATCTAATGCTTCGACTATTACACTCATTATACTGTACAATTTATATTATGTCTATAAAATACAGTATATATATTGTAGATAATATCTCGTCTTGTGTTGTATGTCTTAGCCTTCCATAGGGCAGGAAAGCTGACGGAAGCCCTACTTGTATTGCAACAGCTAATGAATAACGCAATCAATGAGAATCGTTTCAATGACGCGAGTTATTACTGCTGGATCTTAGCGCACCAGTGCCTCGACTTGGCCGCCCACTCCGCTCCCGACCAGTTCGACCAGCTCTTGCTCCAGTACCGCGACCTCTCCTCCAAAGCAGACATCTACTATGCCTACCATAACATTCATCGATATATTGTAGGTTTTTATAATAACTTACTAATCAATTAAAGCATTTCAAAAATATGCAGTAATAACAATAATTTTTGTCCCAAAATTCTCGGTTTTTCTTGAATGCAAAATTTTTAATATTTTTATTTCCACAATATAATTCACATATACAGTTTGCACAGCTATTTTTTTTTTTTTTTTTTTTGAATTAAAAAAACTAAATTACAATGAATAAATTAACAGTTAGGCTTTGGTAAAATTTATAGTAAATCTTATATAAATCATAGATTGAGAGTT
>JAQIXC010001768.1:0-13148 GCA_034697605.1 Metabelba pulverosa
CACCCGACTGCCCAACAATAACGAACTTCCGCCTCTATTCAACTTCACCGAACACGGTATGTGCCGCCCAGTTAGCTCGATGTCGCGCAGTTGTCTCGTGCTGTCGATGTACCGCACAGTTAGTTCGTTTCGATGTTCCGCTCAGTTATCACTGTTCGTCTCTACACCCGATCCCGTCTATACCTGTCCTTCTTCTTGTGCTGCTAATGCGCCGCACAGTTAGCTCTTTCGATGTGTCGCTTAGTTATCACTTTTGCTTTTTCTCTTCACACCCGATTCCGTCTATGCCATTCCTCCTACCTGTGCTCGTTTGTGTTGCACAGTTATCTCTCTTTCGAGTTTTTCACACCCGATCCCATCCATACCTCCCTCTCCTCCTTCCTGTGCTGTTGGTCTTAGATGCCAATTAGTTTCTGATGAAAAATTACTTTTCAATTGCTTTCGATCCCATCCATATCCTTCTCCTCCCGGCGCTGTTCTTAACGCTAATTAGGTTTCGCCGAAAGTGACGCTTTTTATTGACTTTTGTTTTTAGATTTAATTTTTTTAATTAAAGTTTTTGTGTATTTTATTTCGCGTTTCTCTGTATTACGATTTTCGAGTCAATTGTTTGAATTAATTGTTTGTATAAATCATTAGTCAAACGAATCGATGACATAATTATGTAGTCTTTGTGTGTGTTTTCGAAGCGCTTTCGAACTCATTTATTAGCGATTATAGCAATTAATTGTTTTTTTTTCGAAAAAAAATGTTTTTTATTTTATTTTTATTCTCCTATTTTCTCTCGTCTCTGGTTTTTAGTTAATTTTTATACAGTATATCCAGTTTAATGCAGTAATTATTTGATCTATCGTTCAGCTGTTGCAATGCATTTGTTATATTAAGTTTTGTTTTTTAATGGCTTTTTATTTTATTTCTATTTTTTTTGTGCGTTTTTCTGTAATTTAATTTAAATGTTGTTTTTGAGGTTAAGATTAGATTTTCGTTTTTATTTTATTTTTACCACTAATTTAAGGCTCGTTTTTAACGCTTAATTAAAATTGTTTTACACATTCGTAGAGTGAGAATAGTTTTGTCATTTCTCCCTATTTTGTCGCTTAATGTGTTTTATTTTATATACTTGCTTAATTTAATTAAATTCGCTAGCGTGTTTGCTAGTACTGTGTGTGTTTATCTCATCGCAGTTTCTCTCCTAACCCTTTAGCTAACTGTCCATTTCGCTCCGTTAGTGTTCAGCTGTTTTCTATCAGCATTTTTGGGTTAACTCGTGCTTTCGATTTCAATGATAACTTAGTCTCGAATTAGTTCTCTGTTTTCAGTCGGAAAAGCCTTGAAATGCAATGTTTATATTAGACGAGTAGTTGGAAACACACTTTTCATTTTCGCTGTTTACTTTAGTTTTAATAATTTCGCGTTTTTCGAGTGCACAGTTCGTTTTTTTCTTGTTGGCCCTAATTTTGCCGAATTTATTGCCACTTTTTCGCGAATTATGTTTTATTAATAGATTTGCGAAAAATAAATAATTATTTTTCATGTTTTTAGAAATGCGTTACTCTTTTTAATGATATATTTTTTAGAGCATTAATTAAAAACGTTTTTTGATTTTATTATTTAGTTTTTTTGTTTGTTAAAACTAATGATTAGATTCGAATCAAATCGTTTTGTAATCTTTTATTTTATACATATTATTATATTTAGTATTTTTTCGAAACAATTCTATTAATTTGAAACAATATTTTCGTAGCAAAAAAAAGACATAATTTTATTGATTAAAACAGTACAGTATATAATTAAATAGATTAGTCTAGATTAAGCGCGATAATTTATGTGCTGGGTAAAAGCTGCTTATTAATTTAGGCGATGGGCGAAAACAGCAGAAAAAATGCGAAATTAATTTCTATTAAATTAAAAAAACAAATTCTGATATATTATGCCGTAATCTAACCGAATGTCTGACCTCTCGATGTCTGTGCCGTTCCGTTGCAGAGCTAAAAATCCAGCCCTCGTTAGAGTCAGTACTGATTCCTCCGCATCTGCGCGGCGCGAGCGTCGGCGGCGTCGCCGGTATGTCCGTCGCGTCCACCTCATCGACCAACAGCTCGGGCGCCGTCTCGCAGACGTCCAACAACAGCGGCATGTCGTGCGGCGCGGCCTCGACGTCGGTCGCCGTCGCCGCCTCCGCGCTCGACCTCCAGCAGGCGGTGTCGACGGGCGCCGCCGGTGCCGGCCCGGGCCCCGGCGCCAACGACATGATCCAGTCGAACGACTCGCCCGCCGCGCCGACGGGCGCACCGATAGTGGCCGCGACTTCATCACAACAATGATTAGTAAATAATTAACAAAACAAAATAATAATTAGTTTTTAAGAAAACAAAAACAAAACAAAAAAAGTTAAACAAAAAAAAGACAAAAGAGTTTATATAATACGGAAAAAATACACTGAAATGCAGAAAAACTACACAAAAAAGAGTATATATTCATCGAAAAGTTAAATACGATATATATGTATAGATAAATATAATTTTAAATATATTATAAATAGCTTTTACGTTTAATTCACATATTCTGCCGCGTTTTAACCCTGATGAAAAAGGAACCAAAACATTTGAATTTTTGAACATGTTTGTTTTTCGCTTGCCATAAACCCCCACTCCGAACACCGCCCGTCCGAGAGAGTAATGTCGCGTCGATTTAGTTTTTACACAAAAATTGTTTTAATTGTTTTTAAAATTTAGTTTTTTTTTCTTAAATTAAATTAATTTTGAAAATAACAAAATTGTCTAACAATTTGATTGATTTTTTTTGTTGGAATTTATGTTTTTTTATTGTTTTTTTTTTGCGAAGAATTTGCAAAATATTTTAATTTTTAGCTTTTATTCGCAGTTTTTGTTCGCGAGTTTCACGTCTCGAAACCGAAGACACGTTTCTGGCGTTTATTAGGAAAATATTTTTTTCTCGACTTTTGTTTTGTTGTAAAAACACTTTTATTTGAAAATTGATTTTTTGTTTTGTTTTCATTCATTTCGCTCTTATTTCAAGTTTTAACTTATTATTCGGTTTTTAATTCTGTTGTGAAAACTAATGGACGATTCGATTGCCGATAAGAAAGACTCGTTTTTTGTTTTTTAGTTTTTCTTTCTAATTATTTTCGAAAACAAAACAAACAAAAACTCTTTTGAATTGTTTATCTTTGATATGGATTTTACATCAGAAGTAGTATTATTTGAAACAAAAATTTTCTCCTAATTACTGTCAATTCGATTACCGATTTTGATAGTAAGTTATTAAACTAATTATTACACTGTTTATCCGCGAAAAGCGATTGACCAAAATTGTTGGCCACTATTCTCTCGTCAATCGATTTTATTCAAGAATTGCGACAAAAATTTGTGTTTTTTTTTTTCGCTCCTTTTATCCAATTGTGTAAATAGTTATAGAATTTGTTTTTTTTTCGATTTTTTTTTTGTAAAATCACGACTTCTTCTCATCCACTCGTATGTGTCATATATTTCGATTAATTTATTCAGAAAACACTGTTTTTTTTATTGTTTTTTGAATTAATATTAATGCTCTGAATAAAAGTCTATTGTCTTTCAACACCGAATCGGAGAATATATATTCAATAGAATACTAATCAGAATATTCTTCGACGCGAGAAATGTTTTGCGAGAATTAGTTCTAAAAATATTCGATAAAAATGATTGAAAAATATTTGTATAAAAACCCTAAATTTGTGAGCAAATTGTCGACTAAATTAAACTGAATAAAAGTGTATTTAATATTACAATTCATTAATTTGAATAATAATTGTATAGAAGATAATAAAAAAAACTACCGAAACGTTTATGAAAAATAAACCGAAAAATTGAATTGAATTTCAAAAACAAATTTTTTTGAGAGAAAGAGATGAAAATGTTTTTTATTTTGTTATTATTTGTTTCGAAATTGTATCTAAATATTAATTTTTTGAAAAGAATTTTAATTTTATCATGCATTTCGTTAAATTGAAACTACGATTAATTTACACAGTTATAAGTTAATGTCTATATTTGTCGAAATGTTTAGTCAAAAGTGCAAATAAGTTATATTACTCTTTATTTTTGTTGTATATGGAAAAACAAGTTTATGAGTAAAAGTATACAGTAGCTTTTTCTTCTCATTCGCCGAAAAAAGAGTTAAGCTTATGATTTACGCGATGTAAACAAAAATAGCTTTCTATTGATTTTGGTTCGAAACACATGAACCAGATTTTGCAATGCAAAATTTAGGCCTAAAATGTATTTTCGGTATTTGTTTTAGCAATTTCGAAATTTTGTTTACCATCTAGCATTCTCTCTCTCGACTATCTCCGCGACGTATAGTTCAAAATAATTACAAACTAATATTAACTTGTTTAATTTTCGCTAGCAAGTTAATTGCGAAATATTGAAAACGTAATGATAAAACTAATTGCAAATGTTTTTACACACACTCTCTCTGTTGACTATTAATAGCCTCTCATTCTTATATACAGTATAAATATATATTATATATAAAAGCTCATGTATGTGACCAAAAAACCAACTGCATAAAAATCAAATCAATTGAATGACGCGTTTTTTTCTATCTTAAATCCATTTGTGAAAAATACCACTTTATTTCGTATTCGAGATAAACAATACAAAATAACCAAACGATAAGAGCATTGCAGAATAAAATCCCACAATTTTCACCATGCTTAAAACAAATTTGAGAAACAATTTTCTGTATCTAAATAGCGACGAATATATTGGATAAAAAATCAAATGTTTTTTAGAAAATTATTTAATGTGAATATGTAATTGAATATTAGATATGAAATTTCGAATCATTGAGTACTTTGAAACATGTTTAATTTTCTGTTTTAAATTTTTTTTTTTTGTATTTTTCTGTATATTTAGTGTTGTTTTTGTTTTTGCGAATTTTGCGAACGTTTTGCGTAATTTCGATACAAAGTCGAAAAAATCAAGTTTTTGTTCTTGTGTTTAAATTTTAAGCAAGTTTAATTCATGATAAACTATTCTTTATATAAATTTATTTATATACTGTACGACACGTTTCGACTTAGACTTTGAATTTTTCGATTCTTTGTGTTTTTAAAAAACAAAAACAAAATTATGATTATTATTAAAAACAAACATTAATTTTGTCGTTGATTTGCGCGCATAATAAGCTATAAATTTAAGTTGTATTTTTCAAAACAAATTAATTTTAACTTGATAACTTATGATTTTCGGAACAGAAAAACTTGATGATACAAGAATCACGTCAAATACAAACATGTAAATATATTAAATTTCGTTGTTTTTCGACAAAACAAATCACGTTTGAGATTCAAACGCCAATTAAATAATTGTTTTTAAATTTGAAAAATTATGTTTTGATTTATAACTCAAATGTCTTTTTGATTTTGTTTTTGTTTTTTTTTTTCCCCGCAATCAATGCCTTTGTTTCTTCAGTCTCTCACACGCACCCCCACACCCCCTCCGAAAAGTTCTTGGTGAATTTTTCGAGTTATAACTGTGAAAAACACACTACACAACAACAAAAAATTCAATTTTGTTTTAATTGAATTTTTTTTCTTTGATTTCCGGATTTTGTTCACAAAATCAAATGAAAAGAAAATCTGTTTTTCTGTTCTGTTGTGAAACGACTGAATTAATCGGAAAAAACAAACAATTCTTTTGCTATTGTTTTGAATTCGAGATTGATTTCAAAAACAAAAGCAATTCATTCATTAGAATATTGTGTCAAAAAAAATTTAATATTGATAATAATGAGATGATTAAAGAAAATTATACATGTATAAAATAAATATTTGAGAGAAGTTTAAAAACAAACTATATATTGAGAGATGAGAATCCGATTAATCCCGCGATTAATGTAATTGTAGTTAAAATATATGAAAAAACAAATTCTATTAATACTTGTAATAAAAAACAACAAAAAGATTTGTAAAAAAACTATTTCTTAATTAATATGTATTTCCACTACAAAAACAAAAAACAAATCGTAGAGTAATTGCAGCGAAAAAACAAATCGTTTTTTTCTAAATAATTATTTTAATTTCTATTTGTTATGTGTTTTTAATGCAAAGAATTATTTCGATTCGATTTTAATTATTAGATATTAAAAGTAGAGAAAAAAAAGTTGTAATAAATATATAATTTATGCATAAAATTGTATAATAAATGCGATTATTAATGAAAAACACAATTTATTTTATTTATTTTCCGTAAAATATGTTTTTATTCGTTTTGCTATTCATTAAGCATTTGATTGATATTTCGATAAAAAATATTTAAACATTATTTTTATTGAATGAGTTTCGAATACACTGCAACTATTTCAGGTGCAATAGATTATCAAACAATCATGAAATAATATTTCAATCCTATAATAGATAGATTTATTTTCCCAGTTATTACTGTATACTTTTTTAAACTAACGATTAGATTAATACTTATGTTTTTAAAAGACTAATTAGTTTTTGGTTTTGATGTTAACCTCGATTTTTGTTTCAATACAAATCAATTAAATTCACTATTATTTCTATTTTTGTCTCTAATCTCTTATCTCATCCGTTAGTACAAGACATAAATTTTAGGAAAAAAAATAACTGTTTAAAATAGTTACTGTACAATAAATAAATAGTAAATAGAACAATGTACAAATTGGTTATATCTTAATTCTTTATACAGAGTATCTATTAATTGTATTATTCACTAATATTTTAAAAATTACTATCAATTTAAAAATTAATTAAACTTTCGTTTTTTTGCGCAAACATTACAGTAAATTATATCATGTTACTAAATAAAAAACTAATTAAACTGCGTGATTTAATGTGTGAGGAATTCTATGTCTGGATTACAATTAGCTTCCGCTTTCTAATCGCGATCTTTGCGTACATATGGCCGCGTTTAAAAAATAGACAGATTATTTTTTAATGAGATATTTCTCAATTCGACAAAACCTTTGAACACAAGTTCGCGAAAACAGCGATAAATAAATTTTTATTTCATTACAACTAATAATTTATTACTACTGAAGCAGAAAGCGGAGGAAAAAGCTGTGTACTTTTTTCTACACTGTATTCTGTACAGTCATTCCGCAGCCTTGAGACCGCATTTATCTCATTTATAATGTTTGACTCAAAATACTTATTACTATTTTATATTACTCTTTCGGTTTAAGTAATTACTTTTTTTCTCTCGTCTATTGATTCATCGATTTATGTATCCGTTTCCGGATGACTGGCCAGTCGGGTGCTCGCACTGGTACAGGTGCTTCTTGCCTGCGCATAGATTATGCAAATATTTGCATTAAACCTTTATCAATAAATATACTTGCCATTATAATACAGTATACTTTGTATATCTCAAATATACATTATTTCGATTAACAAGAAAATATTATGTTTTTTCCCAATCAATATTTTTCCAATTTAAATATATTGATTATTTCTTTGTATAGTATAATGTACAGTATAGTTTCTTGTTACATAAAATATCAATTTCTTTTATCAAGCAAAGATATTTTTATTCTTTACGATTTGATTGGAACATAATATTGTATAGTTACTTTATTATAATAGTGTTTGCTTTATTAATCAATTAGAGTTTTACACTGTTTCAATGTTTGCCATGCAATCAATCTACTATCTTTCGCATGTTTCAATGGCACTTGCTAGATTTTACTCGATGTTATCACTCACCGGTTTATTCATTTCTCTATTCAATTAATCAAGTATATTTTTATGCCGCTTTATAGCGTATAATAATTATGTTGACACATCCTTCTAATTATTATCTCATATTTTTTCACTAATCAAGTTATTTCTGTCTGAAAGATCTTATCAATTTATTAGTGCAAAGTTTAATTCGGATTTTTCGAAACTAATTTCCACATGCTTATGATTTATGATACATTGAACACTTTTTTATTTAATCAACTCGTTATCGCTTTAATTATGACTTTTGTTTCTTAATTATAATTCATTCGTTGCGATAGTCATGAAAAGCGAAATAAATATTTAATTCGTAGTCAGAATCGCAAAACATTTGTTTCCACTTTATTATCAATTATTAAGCAAATAATTTATTGTGAGGTTAAAAGTACGAAATATGCTGTCTATCGGAATTACTTTTAGCAACACATAATTTTATGGCTTTTATTCATCAATTTTTTAAATAGATTTTGCAATTTTGAGAATTACTTTAGTCTGAAAAGCGATTTATTATTTATTGCAAAAGTATTTTATTGCTGTTTTGCGCATAAAATGTATGGCATTTATCAAGTTATTGTTTTTTAATCAAGCTTAAAATTTAACTTAAAAATACAATATTTTTAGGAAAAATGATCTTAATTAAACTAATTCTCCTTTTTTGAGCATAAATTAACCACTACTCTGCTTGAGTATTATCAATAATAATTTTGAAAAAATTTTATACTTGATAAACTACATGGTATATTTACATTATTAGCCCTGGCTCAGGCTGATCTACAGGTAAGTATTTTTCCGCACAGAAATATCTTACTCATATGAATCGTTTGTTAACATGTAATTGAACCTCTAAGTAGCATGAGTAAAACAAACTTATATTATAGAATTATACCTGTAATAGAGCCTAAAGAATTTAAACAGAATAATATTGCAAGTCGACGTGAAATCAGCGCGAAATGGTGGTAATGAGCCTGGTAGAAATGTTTTCAGTTGTACATAGTAATTGATGGTGATGTTGCGCGGACAGTTGACACAAGCATGGTAAGTTTTCACGCCATTCGGCATTCACTTCCCGCAAACCGTTTGCATTGATTACACGGAAAACGCAATTCTGGCGACGACTTCGACCGACACTCTCTCGACGTTCGCATACTTTCAGTGCTTTTCGATAAGCGTTTGGATTCTAATTCTCATTTCGATTCTCGTATTGTCTCTCATCTCCACTCTATCGCAGTCTTTGAGTTTCACTCAATTCTACGAATATTTTTGAAATATGATAACATTATTCACGAAATTATTTGAGAATTTTCTTGTTTAGTATTTTTGGCTAATTTTGTCGAAACTTTAGATTTTTATTCTCATATCAATTTTTATATGAAACAAATTATTTAAATCGGTCTAAACAACATATTTAACTAGAAATTCTAGTATTTATTTGTAGGATTTTATATGGCTTTAAATTTTTATAAATACACAGGGTTAATTATTTGAATATGCACTTGATAAAATTATAATTAAAGTAGATGCATAAAATAATCCAATTAGTAAATTGAAGAATAATTAGAGCAAAGCCTAGTAAATTATCTAGGTTAAACTATTTTTAAAAATAATGTTGCGATTATCTTTAATAGTTACAATTTAATATGTAAAAATAGTAGCTAGATTTTTTTAACAATTATCTAACTGCCATCTGATGGTTATAAATGAAATTATTGGTTTAGCTTGGTTAATATAATTAATTTAATTAATGCAATTAAAAATACAAATCAACATGGTAGAATAAATAATTTTTATTTTCTGCTAAAAACTTTACTTGATTTATATTATAAGCATTAGAATTAAATAAATAACGTGAAAAATAATAAAACTATAACGTAACATAGTTAAATATAGATAGAATAAAGTCTCTAAATATATAAACTATAATCGATATATCGATAGCCGACAACCCGATCCACATTCCGATAATACCTCCGAAATCATACAATAAATCATTGAAATCCATTCGAATTGTTTCAACGAATCGAAGATTTTCGATATATTTCGGAATTATATTAATTGTCGTCTTATTGTCGGCGCTATTGATATGATTGTTGAATACGTTATACGAATTCAGAGCACAATTGACTGGACATGTGTTGAAACAATAGAAAACTGTTTGCTTAAATATATTATGAATTGAATGGTTAAAATTCTGATACCGTGGACAAATTCTGCGAATAAAATAGCTCTGGGTAAAATTAGGAATAAAGTAGAATTGACTGATAGCATCGGTACGATTTAACGGCAAACATTTAAACATGTTATATAGAATCGCATTATAGCATTCAGTCTCACATATTTCGATCGATTCGCTATCGAATAAATCGCTTCGACTGTCAATACATTGTTTGCCATTAAATGTACGCAACGTTTGATACACCGATGCGTCGATTATGAAGTTATTCACTCGAGAACTGTGTATTATATAATTTAAATAATCGACTGGATAATTGCCAATGCTACTTTTGATTGCCATGTTATGCAGAAATATATGCACGCTGTTATTTATCATGAAAATAATTTTCTCAATTTGATAGTTTTGTAAATGTAATCCATACTTAGCTATATATTCATTCGATATATCGGAGAAGTAATTGAAGCGAAAACTTAAATCCCTTTTCGCAGTGACTCTAACCGAGTAATGCGTTTTCGGACATTCAATGTATGTCTTATTGATTGCGATTTTGCATTCAATCGACGTATCGCTGATATGCGTTAACGACAAGAATTTTTCGATGCGTTTCCGCTCATTACTTGTTAGCAAATCAATAAGGTATACCATGTTATGGCGAAAATATTTGCGTTTACTTCTTAGTTTTAATTTTTGCAATTTATTTCGAACCTTGCTACTTAAGACTGTGCTTGATAAATCAATTCGCGGTACAAAACCTATTTGTATATTAGGAATTGGCATTTGTTTGCTAATTACTGCATCGATATAAATATTCTTGTTTATATATTGATCGATTAATTGGTATAATTGATATATCATTATAATCCCGCAAATAAGCTTGATAAATCTTATACCGATTTTGTATTTATCATGTTCATATAAATACTTAATTACCGAATAAATGAATTGATGTATAAATTGAGTCAATACTAAAACACTGAATCCCATCCACATTGAGACGAGTCCTCCAATCGTTGAGAAATAGTTAATTAAATCGATTTTTGGTAAAAATATTATAAGTTTATAATTTTTTAGAATGACTCTAAAAGTAATTATAAGTATATTCTTATACGAAGTTAATAACAAGTTCTTTTTGGTCACCGAAAGTTCATTATATTCGCAATCATTCGCACATTTTTTATTTAACAAATTTCTATCGAAACGAACGACACATTTCGTAAAATTATTCTTTATTTTCAAATCCGATATATCAGAGAACGGGTGTTGAGTCCAGTAGTGGTTATGTCCGCAAACCCGCCATTCCTTGCGTCGCATATACTGTAGCCAACAGTCGGACCGCGATTTCGGCGAAACACCGATTCGAGCGTTAAGTCTGTAGTCATAACAGTTTGTCTCGAATGGAGACTTCAATAACTGCTTCGACTGTTTATACAATGTATATAATGTAGCGGTTTTTGATTTGAGATAATTAGTATGTTTATAAAAATGCGACATGGTAGAACGCGGGTGGAAAATAATTTCTGCGTTAGAAATGTTAAATATTTGGATTGCAATAATATATTCAAGCATTTTATTATGTAGTATTAAATTTTTGTGTAATTTTTCGCTAAACAATGTTAGACAAACTGCATTTGGTTTATAGCGGATAAATATTTTACCCAAATATTTATCAGCATTAATCAATTTGTTTTTCGAATCAATACAAATTTTTACAGTATTTCTATTTAGTGTAAAATTGCGTTCATTTACGATACAAACTGTAACCGACGGTAATGTCAGCCAATCTCTCGAATAGTCGATATTTATTACATAACTATATTGCAAATAATCGACAGTCAAATCAATTAATTGATAACAAAATCCAATTGTAATCAGCATTCGGCCGAATGTCGAAAAATAATTGCGATTTAACAACATGATAAATTTTTTATATTTAACTTACACACTAGTTCAATACAATGTGTATTCTTAATACAGTTATTATAACTTTATATTTCTTACTCAACATAGAATTCGAGATTCACTTTCTAAACAGTTCTATTTATTTCAGATTTTATGCTCATTTTATCTTGCGACCTTTTAAAATATTGATTTAATTTATAAATTTGCATTTTTCAAAAGTTAATTAAGTTTACAATTGCCACAAACAATTTTAATTAAAATTTTTACATTAACTTAATAGCAATATATTAGAAATAATAATTCAAAACATTTATTAATATACTGTACATTCAAATATGTATTGTGATTACAAGCATTTTATTCCAAAATAAAATTAAACTATTATCCAACAAATAATCTAATCATTATAATAAAAACGCATTTATTACATTAAAAAGTTAATTAGATCCTCATAACTATATTTGTGGTAAAACTTAAATATGTTATCATGGCACTATTGAATTATATTCTTAATGTATGTAATTTGCATTAAATAAATTAAATGCCTAATTAGATTGTTTATAAATAAATTATTTTTGTTAAGATTTTATTATGTAACTTGTAAAAAATGAGTAATTAACTTGTGCCCTTATAATGTGATTTTACATCTTGTACATCAGTGCTTCACTCTAAGTAAAATTTGCATTAAAATTGAATGCGTTATTAATGTATAATTAAGCTAAATTAACATTCAAATTTAAAAACAATACGCATATAATGTATTGTCTTATATTCTGCCACAAGTTTGTCTAAAAATAACGTACATGCTAAAATAAAAAGTGGCTACCAGAGTGACTCTTTGGAATCCTATGTTGTACATTATAATTTTTATTTGATTTTAGCTTCGATAGTAATGCAGAGTTGTAAAACTTCTACATGATAGTTTGAAGTATTGATAGTATCTAGTATTGACACTAAAAATTTAACTGTACAAATTTAACTTTATGAAAATTAACATTTCAAGGATTTTAACAAAGACTTCTCAATGAAACATGCTTATATGATTAAAATGCTTTTGATTCTATCCTTTTATTTATTTTATATCAGATTGTAAGTAACTATTTTATACAGCATATTTAGTTTTTAAAATAAATATTGCACTTTTGTTTGAATGCGCCATAAGTTAATAAAATGAAATAAATTATAATGTGGTGTAATTGAATAAACGAACAAGCATGTTTTTAATTATAACAAATATAATCGATATATTGATTGCCGACAATCCGATCCACATTCCGATAATTCCGCCGAAATTATAGACCAAATCATTGAAATCCATTCGAATTG
>JAQIXC010001769.1:0-13146 GCA_034697605.1 Metabelba pulverosa
TATGTCACTTCACTATTTCAATATCCTATTCGCCGAAAGTCTATTGAATTGGTTTTGCTTTTCTCGCATAGAATCGAATCACTATTTTGATGGCTCTGACCGACGAAACAAATTATTTGATATCTTGTTATTCGATAATACATTTATTCTAATTAATCTAATGTGGAGTTGAGGCGAGTCATAGAAATTCTTATTCCTTATTCTGGTCTCTCTCTCTCTCTCTCTCTCTCTCTCTCTCTCTCTCTCTCTCTCTCTCTCTCTCTCTCTCTCTCTCTCTCTCCGCGGTCTCTCCCACTTAGTGTCTCTCATTGTATGGCTTTTTCATATGAGTGGCAAAACAAGTATATCGCGAATAGCCAACAAAAATATCTTGATTTGATTAATGCAAAAACTGAAACATACTCTGCTCTTCAGGAAAAAATGAGCTAGTCATTATTTTGCTCTGATTAATGGCATTTTATTGATTGTAACACTGTTTGCAAGTTTTGATTTAAACTAATTACTACTCACTATTCCTATAAATATTATTTGTATGATTTTTCCACTGCACTAAGATCGTATTTGCACATGCTACAAAAATTTATTTTAAATTATTACGCTTTTTATCTTAATTTTTAAATTAAAAATGTTTGCCTAAACTTGTTTAAACAAATAACAAAAACATTTGATTAGCATCTTTGGCGTTAAATATTTCAACATTTCTACTTTTTTTTAAATATTAAATCGTATTATTTGTTTTTTATCACATTTTGCGGAAATTCTGACAAAATTTGATTGTTTTGTCAGAATTCGAAAACCTTATTGCGAGATATAAGCTTGAACATATTTTAAACAAAATAATGATATACTGTACAAAATATTATAAGAGTTGCACGACACTTCTGTTCAGTACTTCCTTTATTTTATAGGCTTTTCACCTCAGATTCAAGAATTCAAATACTTTTGGTCTTTTAAAATTAATTTATAATCTATGAATTTTTGTTAATTAATACTGTTATATAATTTGGTATTGTTTATTTAGTTTGAAATATTTTATTGTATAAAAGATTTATTTGAATAAAACTTTATATAATTTCATATTTGCTTTTAAATATATAAATTATCACAAAATAAACACGAAACCTTAAATTTTATCTCATTTTATTCAGTACAAAAAGACTGGCTTATTTAAGTTACAATCGATTAGTTTAGACATGGTTAAAAATATGAACAGACAAAGTTTGCATTTGAAATGTAGTGATGAGTGCTTTGAGTGCCTCTATTTGTAACGCCTGATCGGGTAAGTAGTCCTCAATGTCGACGAATGCGCGCAACTGTTGGCAATTCAATCGGCATTTTCCGTAACTCTTAAATCAATTTTTGCTGTTTTATTGTTAACCGTTTGGAAAACAACTGCAGAAATGCGTATCCATTCGGTTGCAGTCATGCATCCAATTCCGTCGTCGCTCTCATCCGAGAATTGTGTCCCGAATTGCATACAACGAAAAATAGAACCGAACTTTTTCTCATTAAAAAACATGCCTGATCGTTTGTCTGTTTGTTTGCGATGGTTTGCATTTCAATAGTTCATGCCAATTCTTAATTCGCTTTCTACGGTTGTGAATGGCATTAATTTGTACCAAGTTAACACCTAAAACTAAAATCCGTACTTTTTTCAACATTAATCATGCTAATTTGTAAAGCCTACGCAGCGATAGATTAATTTACTTGCTAATTATTATTGATTAAAGTAGCACTATCACATTGATGCCATTTGAGAATTTCTTATACCAATGTATAATACTTTAATCATTTACTTAAATATATTTAAATATTTAGTTTAATTATTATTTTTGCAATTAAAGAAACATGTAAATTTTGTCAAATGCAACGTAAAAATAATATGTTTAAATATAAATATAACCGAAAAACGAATTTTAAGAATTGTAATCAATTTCTGTGTGCAATGACTGGACGATAAGGTCGATCGGAATTATTTCTTTTTGTTGGGCGACTTTCGGGGCGGCTTCTTACTGGCCAGTATGAACTCCTGGGTGCCCTGTCGAAGGCCGGGCAGGTTTTCGCTGCCGTCCAGCAGATAGTCTTCATCGCTCATCTCATTGTCGGCCACATCGGCGTCGGTCTCCGTTTTCTTCGCTGTGTTTTGTGTATTCGTTTTGTTCGGTTGCGGCGATTGAGTGGCAGTTTTGGGCGCCGATGGAGGAGTGGCTGCTTTCTTGGCGCTCGTCGGCCGCGCTCTGGACAGCATCTTCGCGCTGTACTCCACCAGTAGTTTCTCAATTCGGACCACTAGTACGACAAATATGACCATAACCGGCGCAATGAGAACCCACACCAACGTAATGAGAACATATCCCCACGTTTTCGACTCTTCGCTCAATTCGTCCGACTTTCCCATAGTATCGCTGTTTTCAAGACTTAATTCTAATTCAAATTAACTCTTTCACTCAAATCTATAGCTTTGAGGAAATCTAATTCAATAATGAGTTGATATTTAATAGAATTGAGTCGAACATAGATTTGAATTATTCATAAAAACGTTATTAACATTCAAAACGACTATTCAGTTTGAAGTTAAATTTTTTAAGTTTAAATAAAACGTTAAGTAATTTGCTTAAATTGAGTTTATTTTCGTTAATAACAGTCTGTATAATATTGTTGGTTCTTATATAAAAATAGCAACTGCACATTCAACAATGAATTCGTACTGTTATCAAATAAATTATACAATGCACATTTAATAGAAATTTACATAGTAATAAAATAAATTTGAAATTGAAAAATAATAGAAGAGAAACATTTCTTTATATTTAAAATATATATTTCAACGTGTAAATTATTTTCTGTAAAATAAATTTAAGGAATAACATCGATCTAGTTTAACTACTAAGAAACATTTTAACAATACTTTCATATACCATGCAGATTTCGAACAAACATTTTTTATATTTAATTGCATAAATTTACATAGCAGTATAACTTATTCAACATTTTTTTATTTTTTATGTAAATTTTACAAAATTATCTTAGATTTAATTTATATAAAGTTAAATTAAGTATGACTGTTTTAGTGGAAATAATTATATGTAATTTTAACTTTAGCATTTTTATACTTAAAAGATGAAAGGTTTTACAACCCTGCTGCTCTATTATGCCAAAAAATGAAAATATATTAAGTAAGTGTAAGTTATTGCCTATTTACCAAGCAAAAAATAAGCATTATACTGAAAACTGTATAAAAACAGCTAATTTACATTTATTATATACTTTGAAAATTTGTATAAATATTAATAGTATCAAGTTAGATTAAGCATTTACTTTTTTGATTGATTTACTGCGACACAGCATCCATCATTTATTGGACAAAATCCTGTATAATAATATAGCAAGATAAAATAGAAATAAAATCTAAGTGTCGGCTCATTTGCACAAAACGTTTTCTGAATTAATAGCGATATTAAGTGCAACGAAATGGTAGGAAACGGCTGTTAATTCCCAATAATTAGTACAATATATTGTAAATAATATAACCCAAACCCAGTCAATAAAAAAAGAATATTAATACAAAACATAGTTTTCCACTTTATTTATTAATTTATTCTTAGCAAGATAAATTAAAATTAATTGCAATATAATGATTTTATTCTGACAATGTATATATTTTATAGTAATATATTAAAAATTTATAATCATTGTAGAACAAAATTACTTACAAAATAATTATTTTTAATTTACAATTTTAATTAGCAAATATATTTCAAATATTTATATGCAATTGTATAAGTATAATTACAGTGCTTAAACATAAAACAGATACAAGTTACATGTATATTTGTTAAGATACAATTTATGTTTAAAACCGCATACGAAATAAATTGTTTTGCGTTTAATATAACAAACTTTTTTTTTGTAAAAATTTATTTTATTTAAACCAATTTAAGCGAATTGTAAGCCATTGATAAAAATTGATTGAATGAGAAACTCAACTCAATTTTAGTGCATTTTTTCGTTAACACATCTTTTCTTTTCATTTCAAATATATATTTCCTCTCAAATGTAGTAATCTTTAGAATTATATTCAATATATATTTTAAAACATATATATAAATGGTATAAATGCTTGAAATATAGTGCAAAATACGGCATTCAATGCTTTTCGAGCCCATGCTATGATAGGTCTGGAGTTTCACTCCTTTTCTCTTCAATCAAACAATAAGTAAAGAATTGAATTTCAGTTCTATTTTCTACACATATATCGAAAATTCTTTAGAGATATAGTGTTCTACGCGAGAGAACAGGAGAAAACAAATCGGATATACAGACGGGTATTATACAATGTATTCAATAATACATATACTATAATACCCGGGCATTGGGCGACAGCTTTACTATAACCAGTATATCACTGGCAGTCGTGTAAATAGTGGAGAATTTAAAGAATTCGTAACGAATTTATAAGCAAAATATTGTCATATTTACTCATATTTACTCTCGTTCTCTCATATTCTGCTCCAAATGCAGGCCTTTTATAGGGCATTACCGCCGGCTATGAAATGATATCAAAAGAATACGTAAGACTTTCGACAAATATTGATTTGTTATGTTCTTTTTGCCCGATCAGTAATGTTCTGCAGAAGAGCGAGGTTTAAGATTTTTGAAATATATTTTTTCGTATCAATTCTGTTTCGATGTATTACTTTCAGTAATCAAATTAAATTTACAGTAATATCAATCAATTTTTTGTTTAGTTTTCCAACAGTTTGTTATAAAACATTTGGGTTCGCAGAAAATACTGTACACTCCTGCATTTTATCTAATATTTCGTTACTATTTTTAAATAATAAAATGTAAAATATTTTTTTAAAACTACGAATTGTGTGTAAATAATAGAGAGTTTGGGCTATTATCTCGCGTTTTGTCTAAAATAGACAGTTTTCGGGTTTTCAATGCCGTCGAAGCGAAGCTTTCACTGACTTTTTAAACGCAATGTTTTTTTATTTATTGTCTAAAAAAATATTTCCCATTTTTAAACATATGCCATTTGAGCCGTTGCTGCAGTGTAAAATGTTTTTTCAGCAAAATGCAACTTTTAAAAGCTCGAAAAAATTACTTAATATATAAAATATTATTTTAAATATATCATCTGTTTAAAGTTTAAACGCTCTTTTCGGCGTTATATAAATTTATTGTTAATACTAAAACTTTTCGCTGAAATATTATATACATTGTAATATTTAAGTAGCGCTGAAAACCTTAAAAATCAAACCTATAATGGCTTCACATTAATCACTGTATGAATGGGTATAAAAAATTTGTGTAAAATTGAAAACACATTAGCAATGGCGACAATAATTACTTTAAACTATCTTTTTGTCTAATTATTGCCTAACCGTCCCATCGGATGCGCATTAATAGAACTTAACTTTCTTTTAATGATCAAACTTTGAACGAAATTTTATCAATTAATACAACTATGTAAAATTTGCGCAAAAGTTTAAAGCACTTAAGTGTTTTTAATTCAACACTGCATTTATTTTAATTAATTGTCTAAATAATACAATTTAAAGTACATTAAACTAATATTAATATAAATTAAATATTGCTGCTTTATCTTGATTAAATTATTTTATAATAAAACATCTCGCATTAAAATAATGAAAGTTAAAAAAATGCACCAAATATTACATAATAGAATAGACATTTATTCATTGTAAATTCATTGAAAAGCTTAAAAGTTTACAAAGGTTTGATTAATTACATGAGAAATTGTTTTGAACGAAATTTATTATTCATTCTGTACGAAAGAAACACTCTTATATTTATAAACTCATTCATATGCACAATGTAACATGTTACTGGCGGACAAATAGAAAAGCAAAAAATATTTGCAAAACACTTATTACTGTATTTTGATTCGATTCGATCGCTAAAAGAATTATCTCTTTGACCACAAGAGGCGTACAAATTATGAATTAATAAACGAATCTCTTTTCGAAATTATATTTTTGTTTTCTAAAGACTTTTGTATTTTCGGTGACACAAATCGAAGATAAAAATTGAATGAATAAACAAAAGACGAGAAGAAAAGTTTTGTCTATTATGTCGAGATAGTCGACAAAATGCATTGAACTTTTCAATGGAAGACGAATCTAATTCTTTGCGTTTCGAGCGAATGCTTGAATAGAAAAACGTTTGGGATTTGGCTATAGTTTGGCTATAGTTTGGCTATAGTTTGTTCCGTTAATGCATTTCCTATGCATTGGTTCCGATTCCGAAACAGTCGACAAATTCTGCATTTATTCCAATCGTATCATTGAATACAGGAATTGAGAAAACATTTTGTTCTCTTCATAAACAAAAATATTAGACTGTTCTTTAATGTATAAAAAATATATTTGAAATTAGTCTGTAAATTAATAACTTATATTCTGGAAGTCGTTGCACTTTAAAAAAGCATAAAGTCTATAATTATTCTTAATTAAAACTAAGTTAATTATAAACATTATATACATTCCATATATTTTACTAAACATTTGGCCATTGCTACTCTGTTGTAATATCTAATATCATTCTTAAATCCAGGTTAGTTTTTGATAATCTGTTGTTTCATAATGATACTATGCTAGTCTAAATAATATAAAATATTATATTAATAAATTAATAGAAATTAAGTTAGAATTACGAGTTAGACAGAATAAAATTCTGTAAAATTGCACATATGCTTTTACTAAAGTGTTAAAATATATTAATAACTTACTGTAATATCGAAATAATATCTTCTATAAATAGTGTGTTTAATAGTATATTGCCAATGTTTAATCAAAAATTTAATTTATAAAAAATGTACATGGTGCAAAATTGTATAAAAGTAAAATTATACGTGTAACGAGTATAATTATGCTATAAAATCAAAAGGTCTTAGACTACATGGTAAGTTTAAAAATCGTTTTTAAAGTTTTTGATCTTATAAATTAATAGTTAGAAAAATATCTATTCTTAAAAGTTTCATGCCAAATTCTATATAACGTAAATAAAAGTTCTCATGAGATATTATAAATTAACAAAATTAATATTTAAAGCATATGTAAATTAAATTCCATACAACAATCTAACCAAGATAAAAACTATCAACTTGGCATGCACTTTATTATAAAATACCAAGATTATACTGTATACTGTATTACCGGTATATACGGAATGTTAAACGCGGTTAAAGTTGCAAAGTTGCTTAGAATATTATAATAGCATGACAAATAAATATAAACACATTAGCGCTATCACAAATCATTAAAGTTTTTTTTAACATTAACCATGATTGTCTTTAAGAAATATAAACTGTAGCATGAAATATAATATTGAAAATAGCGGCAAAACATTATAAAGCCATAAATTACGACAAACAGAATGAAAATATTGCGCTAAATATCAGCTGTTTTGACACATTTGACGATTTGTTAATTCAAATTCAAATTCAATTCATTTGATTTGAAGTAATTATCCTTTCATTCAAAGCAATGGATATAATGCGGCCAAAGCTGACGCGAATCGGAAACATGTGTTTCCGAAGACTAGACATTCCCGACGACGGAGTCATCGACGACTACAGCCTTTACGTCGAACCGAATGCACCGAAAACGACAACCGAAGACATGCCGCGAAATATCGACGACAATCGGGTCATCGAATCGGTTGAATCGAAACCGAAAACAATTGAATCGATGGAAGCGTTGGAAGCGCTGACGGAGTCGGACGACGACGACATCGAAGAGATCAGCGATTGTCGCGGCAGTCGATTCGAAGTGTCGCTCAAAGTGACCAAATGTTTCCACCGATTCATTGTCGGCGAAAGAGGCGACAAATTGCGGCGATTGGAGAGCGCGACGCGAACGCGGATTAACGTCCCGCGAGTGACCGACTTGACCGGTGCGGTCGTCGTCAGCGCCAACGCCCGGCGCGACGTGAAGCTCGCGAGGGCTCAGATCGAAGAGATAGTGCGCCGATCGCGACAACTGCTCGACTTCACGCACTTCGTGTCCATTCCGATGAATTCGAGTCCAATTCGCGACCGATTCGTCGCCTTTAAGAACCAAATACTCGCCGACAGAGAAACGAAGCACCGAATCGACGAACAGCTGTTCCAGAGTAGCCCTAAATTGCATTTAACTATTTGTCCGCTTCTGCTCACCGACGACAGCGAGAGGAACGTCGCCTCAAAAGTACTCGAAGACTGTCTCAGCGATGACTTGAATGCTATTCTGAAGGGACAGAAGATTCGGGTGAAAGTCGAAGGCCTCGACTACATGAACGACGACCCGTCGCAGGTGCACGTCCTCTACGCGAAGGTACACGACGTGAGCGCCGAACCGTGTCTGCAAGCAGTGGTCGACCAGTTGTTCACTCGCTTTAAGGAGAGCGGACTCATGAGCGGCCGTTCCTATGAGTCCGACAATACACTGAACTTCGGCTTTAAAGTGAAGATTCACTTAACTCTCATGAACTCGAGGTACAGGTCCTCAGAGCCCTCCGACCGGAGAGACCGAAGAGGGCCGAGAGGTGGCCGGAAAGAGGCCTTCGATGCGACCGAAATCCTCAAACGCTTCGGCGATTATAATTTCGGCGAAATGGATGTCCAGACCATCGAAATATCGATTCGACATTCGGATAGAGGCAAAGACGGCTACTATTCCCACACAAATCGAATTGAACTATAGTTTCGATTTAAGTCGAAAATACAATTTTGTGATATAATGGACGAAGTTTTATACGTTTCTAATTAATTGGTATTTAAAGAACTTTTTTAGTTTAGTTCGAAATCAACACAAACAGCAATAATTTAGACATAAATAATAGACTTAAAACTTGACAAAAAATAATATAAGTTTAAAATTTTTATTAGTATAACCAAAAAGGCATTAAATAATTGAAAAGTTGTTAAAAACTTCCAAACATTTTATTCCTATTTTTATTAATAAATTATAAGAAATACGTTTTACGTGAAAATAAACTTTTAATTAATATTTTACTTATAATTCCGTTATTTTGCTTTCGAAGGCAAACAAAGCAAAAGAAATTCTACAACAGTTTCGGCCAAATTTATTCATTTCAAAACTCGTTAAACTAATGAGAAATTAATTAAAAACTTTTGGTCTTTTTATCGCAAAAATGGAATCGAAAGCGACTGAAGATAATGAGAATAATTCTCAGAGTTTTGCATTAATTACAACTCAATTCTTGCAAATCAAACGCGAGTTTTGCGCAAACCGTTTGACCGATACTACCGATTGACCCGAATTCGCGGCAATCGGGAGATAATGAATAGAAACAAAATAACAAAAACAATAAAATTAAACAATAATTCGAATTAATTGAGAAAAATGTCGAAACGATTACTGAATTACGGCATTGATATTGAGATCGAATATAAAGCTATAAAAAAAGGCCTAAATATTAATCGACTTTCGAACAGAAATTGTGTCTTCGAATCGGGTTTTGGATTTAATTAATTAATCGCTAAAAGTCCTTAATTTCGAATCAATGGCTAAATTCGATATCGAATTCGGGCCAATCGGTCGTTATTCGGCGTTTCGAGTCAGTCATGAGTTTTCAATACTCTTTATATACAAATAGCGAAAAAAATATACATTTTATACAAAAGAAGTTGAGATAGAAATCGGGGCAACAACTGGTGCGACCGGCGCTCAGACCGTCTGCTGGAGAGTGGGAAAGGTAGTGGTGATGGTGTGGGCGTTCTGTACGCTTTGGTCGAGTTTGCGCAGCTTCTGGACCTTCTTCCAGTCGCCGGTGTTGTAGTTCATCTGGAAGTGCGTTTCGACAATCATTCGTTGGATGGTTTGGTCGCTCTGCTGGACGTCCTCTTCCTTTTCGCTCAGCTTAATGGTGACGACGTTCCCCAACTGCGGGCAGGGGTTGTCGCGCGAACCGGCCATAAAGCCGAGGATGAGGGCCTTCTCGGGTCGGGTCACTTTGTTCGAGTTGTTGAACATCTCTTGCGCCGCAAACATCTGTTCGCGCGATAACTGCAGTTTCCGCACAAACGGCTGCTGTGGCTGCGCCTGAACGGACTGCACGGGAGTGACCACTACCTGCGCCGGCGCCGCTTGAATCGGTGTATTCGTCTGCAGCTGTTGTACTAATTGAGGCGCCATTTGAGGCATAACCGTCGGTGTTGTCATTGCGGGAACGGCTCTCATGGGTTTGATTTCGGGTTTGACGGCAATGTTGTCGACACTCGGAGTGACGTAAGTCTCTGCGGCGACAAACCGCTGCTGTACTGCGGGTGCGGTTTGCACTTGGGATGGCATTTGTGGTTGAATTTGAGAATACGTTTCGCTCGGAGCGACAGTCGGCTGAGGCGCTGGCGTCGCCGGCGGTGCATAACTGGGCGGCGCCGGACTCGGAGGTATGACTGATGTAAGTCCGGCGGCGTAGTCAGGAGTGGCCGACTCGGGTTCGGTCTTATCGACGTCTTTCTGTTTCGAGTCGTTCTCTTCGTTCTGGACTTTCTTTCTTCGTTTGCTATCCCTTCCCAACGGCTGTTCCGTAATGTCCAGCAATTTGATGCCTCCGTCTCTCTTCAGTCCTCCGACGCTCATCCGAGCCCTCGGGTTATTCAGATTCGCACCGACTTTATTGGCCGGACCCGCCGGTGCCTTAAAGCCAGACGTTTGCGACAAAAGTGTGTTTCGACTCGGAATGCCTTTCAGAGGGACTGGAGTTCGAAAGCAAATTAGATTTGGTTTACAAACGATTAATAAATTAAAACAAATTTCAATCAATTACTCGAATCATTGGTCAAACCGCGACATCTAATCGGAACTGACGGACCGGTGGAGTTGCGCCGACCAGACGCCGCATCATTCGCTATAAATCGCAAATAAACTCATTTTAAACACTGTTTTGCGGTATTGAGTGAAACAAGAGTTGAGTTGAAAATACATTTCTGTAAGAGCTCTGCCCTCAGAGTCGCGGACTTGGGTTTGCGTTTGAGTGCGAAGTGTTTGACGGGTTGTGCCAATTGGCCGACGTTTGCGGCCAAAGCGTTCTTATTTAGGTAAAGGCACTCGAGAGGCAAAATCGATTTGTCGCCGTGTTTTCGGACTGCGCCGGACGGGCGGCCACACAAAGACAAAACGCAAAGTTCGGTCAAAATCGGTCAATACATCCCAACAATCAAACAATTCATTCAATTGTTTTGCAAATATTACCCAATTTTTTCAATTCAATGACTAAATCGGTAAAAGAGGCCGAATTCGTGTCCAACTGGAAGTTAATGGTCCCGTTGTTCGGGTAGTTCTTCAGCAGTTCGGCTAACATCGACACCCATTGGTCGCTGTCCTCGACCGCCAATTCGATGATTTCGTCCAATTCTGTTCGCCACTGAAGCGCCGAATCATAAATACCATTAGTTTTCGGCCAATATTTGGGCCGATATTCGGGTTTAGGGCCGGAGAGGACAGACCTGTTCGACGTTACGTCGGCTGATGTGTAGGAACGAGAGAAGGAGTTTGAGTTTGACCTGCGATTGCAAATCGACAAAACAGTCGCGAATGTTGTGCAACACCTCTCCCGACAGCTGCGACACAATCGACGTCGTGTCTGAAGGGAACGGAAGGACGCGATTAGCGGCCGATTAGTGCAATCGAAGCGACGGCCGGATCGGCGCTCACATACCAGACCACAAGTCATTACTTGTGCCCAACTTGTTGTGCAGCCATAGACTGGTGTCGCTGTTCGACAGATTCGACATAAAGCGGTTACCAGACATCACCCGATCATCTAATTCGCGCCAATCCGTCCACTCTTTTCCCGAACGCTAATCCGAAACTCAATTCGCGTTTAATTTCCCGATTTTTTCCAAACATTCAAAACAATAACAATTTTTTACGATTTTGTTATCGTTTCCGCCATTTCTGATGCGGACTAATGAGTGCTCTTTTCCACTCCAACCAACTTTATACCAACTTTATACCTTGCTACTTTTTTGTTTCTTGGCTTTTATAAGCTGTTTTTGTTTAAAGATATTATAATTATTTTAAATTATTATTTATTTTGTATATTAATTTGTAATATGCTTAATTTTTATGTTTAATTTAATTATATAATTTAGTGCCGTTTCAACACTCTATACAATATATAACAGTTGATTGAATCAGCGTTTGATGTGGTCATTGAAAAAATATAAATACAAACATTGAGATTGCAGTGCCATCTACTGCATAGATATATATTCTATTTATTGTATTTCTAGAATATTCTTGTTGTTGAAGAAATATTTTTTATAAAGAAAGAAAGTAATGATAAAAAATAATTAAGTTATATAACTGAAATTATAAATTGCAAATTTTAGAAATTAATATTAAATAAATAAAATTTATTGCATGGTAAAATAAAGATATCTTTAATTCATTATAATATTTATTGAGAAAAAGACATTTTTATATAGTTTAATAAAAACAAATTAAAAATTTTTAAACTAAAATTTGATAAAAATATACACCCAATCTTTTTTGACTATAACTATAAGATATTTTTAAGTATGTTACATGGTAAGTAAGATAGTACTGTATGTGCTAAAATATGTAGTCATTTCAAAACAATTTAACTTGGTTAATTATGAATTCTAAGCTTGTAAATAAACTAAATATTAAAATAACTAATTTAAACTATTAAATATCCTACTGTGTAAAGAATTTGAGCTTTAATTACATTTTAATATATTGTAACACGCATAAAATAGAAACTAATTTATTTTGTGCGACCACCGGCTGCTTTATTAGCCGCATTCTCTATGTAAACTTTTAATTATACAAAATACATTATAATTTAAATGCCATGTAGTTTTTGGAAATAAAATTGTTACTTTACAAAATGGTAAGCGATTATTATAAAATTGGCCAAATGAATTTAAAAAGCACTTGAGCATTCAAAAATTAGCAGGACTACAAAAATGCAGGTTGTTTTTGATTGGGTGTATTTTACTTAATATTTTAATTATTGCACCCTGCTATAATATTTATAATAAAATAAAAGGTTTAAGTAAATGATAGGTTCAAGATTGAATTTATTTTAGTAAAATATAATATCTGCATGCTAAGTAAAGCTATTATATAAATATTAAGTTAAAAG
>JAQIXC010001770.1:0-13146 GCA_034697605.1 Metabelba pulverosa
GGACTCATCGCTGTTCACTACCGCCGAAAGACCCGAATCGCTGTCCCGCCGTCACTCGTAAATGACACGATTCGCAACTACCACGACAACGCCGACCACCTGTGCACCACTAAGACATTACGTGAGATTGCACACCGCTACTGGTGGCCAACACGCCAACGAGACGTCACGCAGTACGTGAAGGCATGCCATGCATGCACGACATCGCAATCGCCTGCCGAGGCCAACCACCGAACCGTACCGAACACACGCTGTCCGCAAAGTTTGCGAAATTCGAGCAAAGCTGCCGAACCGCACGCTATACTCGAAACGTCGATCAGAACTGCGCGACAGACGACTACGACTCGCTCTCGACGAGCAAAAGACAATCAGAGACTCGACGACCAGTTCGACAACCCGTCTCACCGAACGTCGACCCCATCGCACCGAAAGCGCCGCTCAAACGAAGCTCCGCCGATAGACGCCGAGCTCGCGGCCGGGGAGTTGTGCCGCAAGAGCGCAACACTTCTCTATACTTCTCGAGCGCCTATCGCTCCGCCCTATCATAAGTACAATGTATTTCCATCTCCGGTTGAATCGCAACCGCATTGTATTCATTGAGTTCTGTGCTCTCATCGGAGACACACGTAAAATAAAATAAAGACGTTTTTCGGACAATCGGTCCGTTAATTCTCTTTGTTCGCTCAATCAATCGAATTTGAGTGTTTCGGCTCAGCCGTACGAAAGCTACCGAAGCTCTCACAAGTATTCATTGATAATAATCGCAAATATTTGAAAAGTATTGCCATTATTATCGACCATAAGATAACTCAGCAATCGATCGACGGATTAATGAATGGATTGACGCAATTGTCGGCATTAATCGAATTGAAGCTTATTTTCACATTAATTGGAAATTCACCCATAGCTTCGCAATTGGCACAAATCGGATCAACATGTATAAAATTAAAGAGTTTTGAGATGTATATCGGAAGGGAACCACAATTATCCAAAGTCTGGAACGCACTTAAGGCGATCGCCAATGACTACAATCGCTTGACTCGATTGCAACTAACGATCGATTTTTACGTCACTATTATATTTCACTGCAAATCGTTTCGTCGATTGAAATGTCTAACGTATTTATCGCTTAATATCTACAACCGATTCGATCGCTTCTATTGCGTTAACGACTCGTTCTTCGAAGAGATTGACGAATATTTACCGAAATTAGAGTATATGTCGATAACTAACGCGAATATAACAGACATTGCATTGAATTGTTTGCAAAGATTGCAATATTTGCACACATTTGTAGTCAAACGCAATGCGCGAGAAGTGAGTGATACGAGTGTTTCGGAACTAATCCGGATATCAAAGCGAATCCAAACCGTATTAATTCGAAAATAAATATAAATTTTTGTAATCAATTAATAATTTGTAAATGTTGAATTAATTATTAAAATATTTTTATAATACTAGCATGTAATTGCGCTAAATGTTGCGCAATAATTGTGAATGTTTTTCTTCATTTAGAAAATTTACGTATTTATCATTTATGCATATAAATTCAATTAATTTAATTACAAATACATATAGAAATATGATTAAAATAAAAATATTATAATGTTTTAATGGCATTTTTGTAACCATATTGTTAATATTCTAATATAAATATTTTATTCTTACTGACTAAAAATACTTCTGAATAAAAATGTCACCATTAATTATGAAAATATTACATTATTATATTTTACAAATTAAGCTAGATCGAAAATTAGCATCATTTGTTAAAATTAATTGCTATATTAAATCGAGCATGCAAAACATAAACACAAAAAAATACAAAGAAAGTATAAAAATATAATTATTTAAAATGTTTTAGTATTAATAATATTATTTATAAAAATATGTAAATTACTAATTTACTTTTTATTAATATATTAATTGTTATTAATAATTTTATTACTTGCAAAATAATTCTGTACTGTTTTATCATAATTATATAAAATATTTATATTAAAGTATGAAAAACCTTCATGCTATATTTAATAATCAATAATATTGATTTTATAATAAACAAAGTTTACTATTATGTATTTAGAATTGAAATCAATTTTGTGATACATTAATATAAAACATAATTTTATAAAAAATACATAATATAAATAATTAAAATTATATCCTTAATATACTGTATTTACTGTATTATTCCTGAATTAATTTATAAGTAAATAATATAATTATTAATAAACAAAATTTATTTACTCCACTATACAATAATGTTTAATTTAGTTTTAAAGTATATATTTAATAAATTATTTTTTGCAATGTGTTTGTGCCTATGTTTGGCACAAATCTACAAAATATGTGAAATTTATTTCGCGTACAAAACAACAACTTTTATATTCAACGAAAACATTTCGATTATATCTCTTCCGGCGATTACCTTATGTTTTGATAAAAGAGATGTTTTGAGAAATGAATATTTGAAACAATTGTTAAATCATACAAAAAATAACATTACAAACGAGAATATATTTAAATTTATAAATGGTAAAACAATTACTGAGCAATTTGATATGACGTATGAATTCGATGAATTAATTCAGCAATGTGATGTTGTAAAACCGATTGCATTAAATTCAACAAGATCATCTCCTAGATATAATTTCAGTGTTAATTGCAGTGATGTTTCGCCGATTATTCGTTCAATTGCTTATATGAGGTTTGTTTTATACCATGCTACTGTACACTGTCATTTTTGTCTATTCCTAATTTATACGTCATTTTCATTAATTTATTAAAATATATTAAAAATTTAAAATATTAATATTAACTGCTATTATGATATAAATATTGAAAATTTTATAATTAGATTAGCTTAAGACTTTTAAATATGTTTAATATACAGTAAAGTATAATGTAACATGATAAATATTGAGATTATAATGTTATAATATAATTATGTTTATTTAAGATAAATTAAATTAATAAAATAAAATAAAATAAAATAAAATAAAAATAATTAAACTTTTATAGTTTGTAAAATGATATTAATCCTAATTTAAATATTACTTATGTACAATTGAATAAAATTTTAGCGTTTGCTACACATTGTTTGCTCAATTAAAATACGAGCATGATAGTCGCTACAAAATTGAAAGCAGAGATATTGCATACAAAGATCGCATAAACGAAATGTTATACATGGTACTTAAAGCGAAAACAACGCACCGAATTAGCATAATACTTCATCCGCGAAACGAATTAATCACTTCTCATTTAAAATCAAATTCAAAATTATATTTAAACAAAAACAACAAATATTTTAATTATTACATCAAATACTCGAAAACAGTCGTCGAATCGCTGCCCAAACCGTATGAAACGGATTGTTTGGAATACAGACGAAGAGAATACAAATCGCGAATCGATTGCATCAATAAGTGTCGAATCGATGGCTATCGGGAACTGTCTTCGGGTCGATGGCCACTAAACTATTTGACTTATCGCCGATCGGACGCTAAGTTTATCGATGTTTTCAAACTATTATTAACTAACGATACGATCGATAAACAAATGGCAAACAAATGCGAAAACTTATGTTTAATGCGAAACGAATGCTATGAAGAGTACTATGAGTTTGCGGCGACGAATACCCAATATTCCGCTGATATTGACTACATTAGTGTTTTGCCGCCGATTAGAGCGACTAAAGTGTACAAAGAATTGCCGAAAATACTGTTCGAAGAGTTCATATCATATATCGCGAGTTATGTCAGTCTATGGTTCGGATTCTCTGTTATTACGCTTTCGAATGAATTGCGATTTATGTTCAATAAAATCAAAGTAAAGTTTCAGAATATTTTCATTAGTAAAGTTAGATGTAATAATCAAATAAACAATATTAAACTGTTTGTTACAACTTGCAATCATCGCGCAATTAACTAAACTTTATAAACTACTAAAGTAACAAAATAGCAAGTTTTATTTAAAACTATATTTAATTTTTTGTAAAAGTAATTTAAAATTTATTTAACATGTATTACATATATAAAACACTATTTTGTATAATTTAATTTATTTAAAATAAGGACTTTATAAAGTTATACATAAAATTTATACAGTAAAATTTTTAATTGGGTGTATTTAAACAGTTACTTTTATTTAATGTTATATTATTTATTCCAATTAAAAAATATTTCAAAACAATTCAATCTTAATCCTAATATTGGATGTTAAACTATACACTTGTTTTAATACTCAAAATATTACAAATGCTCTATTATGAACTCAAGATAGTTTTAATAATTGATCAAGGTAATAAATAAGTAGTAAAAAATATTTTTCTAATAAGACTTAATCCCGTTCAATTTAACAGCAATCACGAAATCTACTTCAATATTTTTTAAAAGTGCAGCTTTGCTTGTAAGTTTAAAAAATTGTACAAGCTGGCTTTAACTCAAAATCTTGAGTGGTAAACTGTAATTCTCAGCAATAATTATAACATAATGCAGGATGTTTTTGGTAAATATTATCATATATTATACAAATATAATTAAATAAACAGATTAGTTGCTATAAAATATTGAGTTATAATGCTAATTAGATAGCAAGATAAAGTATCTAATTATATACACGTGTGTGTACATAATTTAGCTTAAAACTTCACATATTGATAAGGACAGTTAAATTAATTTTAATTAATGTGCAGTATAATTTAATTTTAATTTATTATAATATTCTTATGTGTTAGTAAAAAAATTTTGCCAAGTTTATAGCATGAAATAATAAATTAGTTACAATTTACTATATATATATTTATTACATTTTTCAAAGTATATCTTGGTTAACAAATTGAATTTTTCAAAAAATAATTTTGATTATTAACTTAAACATTAATATAATTGTTTACAAATTCATTTAATAAAGCAATAATTTTATATTTAGCGCTTAGTAAAACATAAACATGATAGTTTGTAACAATAAAATAAAAATTATATAATATTATTAATGCTAAACAAAATAAAATAAATAATATATAATTATTGTAATAAAAAATGAATGCATATATAATAAGTAGAATTTCTAAAAATAAAATATACATTATACAACAATAATACAACTTATGAGATATTAAATATAAGCATTGATCATCAATTCGAAATTGTTCCAATGTAGTATTTATATCACGCCAGTGTGTTATCGTTTGGCCTTGATGAAACTTGCTTAATCTGGTGTATATTTCATTTATTACAGTTAGGTATCTGGATAGTATTTCGTAATAGATTTGTTGCATTGCTAAAATCCATGTATTAAGATACCAAGATGTTAATGCCGCATGGTGGTTTATTGAGATTTTAATTGACTTAGCAAAGACCATATTCACAAAATTATCATTATATGAATTATACACGGTAATACTGAATAAAATAAGCTGTGTTGAGATATAAAGAATAATTGATTTATGCTGTTTTTTAACACAATATTTATTATAATATACGTTGATTTCATCGTAAATATCAAACAAATATTTTGTATTCATTTTAATTAAATAATACGCAACAACTGATGCCAATAACATAAATACCTTGCACAATTTAACTAACACAATTGATGTCGATTGAAATAAATTAATCGAGGTTATTATTAACACAACGCATAATAGCGAAAGAAATATTCCGGTAAAAAAATATTCAACAAGTTTATATTTACAATTAATGCCGTAGCAAATGAATAAATATTTAAACATTTTAAATGCTTGTTGATAAAATTATTAAACAATTATACACTGCTTATATTTTAGAATAATTATAATATTATAATTGATTACTAAAATAAAATGTGTGCACCGTTTACTGCATTATCAAGCAGATTTATTATAAAGAGCTGTTTTAATATTTTATGCTGTTTAATATACTCTTTATAGAATGCTTCAATTTCTTAGCAAGATATACTGATACTTTCTGTTAATACGCATGCGATTGCTGCATCTCAATTTATTGTTTGCAATGTAACTTAATATATATTTAAAAATCAATATAATTTAAACATTGAATAGCTACTGATTAAATTATACTTCAGAAAATCTAATGTAAACTAATTAAAAAATATAAATAGATGTTTAAGTTGTCAAATATTTTCAATCTATAATTTTTTATTTTCAGTATTAAAAGCATATATTTTATGCATGTTTACTTTATTTAATATAAAACTAATTATTGTTTCGTGCTATATTAATTATTGTATATTATTGTAATAGACATTTATACTGATTAAAAGCATGCATTATTGAGCTTAGCATGGTATAAAATTTCTATTTATCTAATAATTAAATTAGCTAAAACTTAAATAATAATTTACCAGTTAACATATAATTAAAATAATAATTCCAATTAAAATTGTACATTTCTCTATAATATTAAAATTATAATTAAATCACGCTAATTTGTGAATATATAGCCAATTTTAACACATTAATTTATTTGTATAGATGTTATTTCAAATGTTTGATTGTTATGTAAAATTCTTTAAAACCTTGAAATTTTAAATAATAAATTATGCAAACTCATTTTATTGTGTTGCATCTTTCTTGTAGCTTACTAATAAAATGCTAAAAATAAATTTAAAATAAATAAATTAAAAATTTATACGTGTAATAAAATTTGACTCAAATAAAATCAATATTATTTGTTTGCTAAACAGCATTGGTTGATAAAAGTGGCCCGCAGGTTACTATATAGCTATTGCGCTTATACATGATTATTACTATAAAACCTATACTGCGCAAATATAATTTAAATTATAAATGAGTTGAATTAAAATATTTATTTACACTTTCATTCAATTGTTTTAAGCTTATGAAACATTTCTATTGTAAAATTTTGACATGATTGAAAAATAACATAGATATGATACAATAGATTAATTACATAAAATATAACTTGTTGTTTACAAATTCTCTTAAGTTTAAAATAGTCTCTATAAATGAATAATGCACTTAATTAAACAGTAATTAAAAACAATTATACAAAAACCATATTAATACAAGTGGTATATAAAACTAAGCTTCGTTCTGGTTTAATATTACATTAATAAAACAAGCATATTTATTATATATTAATAAAGTAAAATAATATAAATAATAAGTTTTATAATAAAAATCTAACTAATCTATATTAGTTATACTAATTATATAACTAATCATGAAATAACTAATAGTACTCTATATAGTTTTATAATGCATTTAGCAACGAATAATTAAGTTTATTAAAAGTTTAATTACTAATTTAGTAACTATAATATAATGTAAAAGTTAAAGTTACATTTTACATAAATATTAAATTATAAATGTTTGTATTCGCTAAAAAATTAATCATTAATAGTTAAAAAAACAATTATAAATATATCGCAATTTACTTAATTTATAGTGAATATTTTTATTGAGTCGTGCGTATATTTGGAGCTTGCATAAATAATTTAACACTATTTATCTGTGTAGTATGATGAAAGATATTAATCAATTTTAACTTTATGCATAATATTTGTTAAATAAACTGAATTCCGTTTGAAAGCGTAAGTACAAAGAATCCGAACCACAGACTGACATAACTAGCGATATATGATATGAACTCTTCGAACAGTATTTTCGGTATTTGTCGGTAAACTCGGGTCATAATTAGTCTCTCATTAAGACACCACTTCTAAGCAGATATTTATTTGAACGGAAATATATATTTTCACACAAAAAGTTCGCAAAATTCACACATAAATTGTAAAATTTATTTAAAACAAAACGAAATAATCTTTAATATTCTTCCGATGAATAGTCATCTGAATCGTCAGTTTCGACATCAGATGAATCGCTGAAATAGTAATCGCTATTATCGACCGAATCCGTGCGAATCGAAACGCTTTGCAATCGCTTCGAAGCGGCGATTAGTGCCGAAACACTCGAATCACTCACTTCTCCCGAATTGCCGTTCACTGCAAATGAGCGCAGATTTCGCAGTCGAGACAAACGATTCAATGATGTCTGTGATGTTGGCCCCACTTATCTCTAAATACTGCAAATTCGGCAAATGTTCGTCGATATCGGCGAAGAACGAGTCGTCGATCGGCTCCGATGTTGAATAGCAATCAAAACGTATCGACAAATGCGTTAAAGCAGTCAATGCGCGCAACCAGTGGCTCGAGAATCGGATCTCGAGGTCCGCGTCGATCGCGAGTTCGAGTCGAGTCAAGCGATCGAAATACTGATTAATCGCAGCGATCGTATCGATCAGTTGCTCCGATTCGGTGTCGTATCCGAGACGCAGCGCAAAGCGCGTCAATCGGCGACAGTCGCGACCGATCCGCGCGACGCCGACAGCGAGTTGATCGACGTCTTCCGTGAACTCGAGCCGCAAGTGTCGGAGCGCCGACATCTGCGCCAAACCAGCGGCGAGTGCATCGAACGACGATTGTCGGCGAATAGTCATAACAAACGCTACGCTCTCGAGACTGTCCGCCTGTTCGGCGACGAACAGCGCAAACGCCGCGACGTCTTTGTCGGTAAAACGCGCCGATATTCGCCGCAATCGGTTCGCGTAAAACAGCCGCCGCTCGTCGTCATCGAGAAAAATACGGCGAAAACACTGCCGGCGGATGACGACTGCGTCGAGCCGTTGGCACACATGTAGACACTGGCGCCGCGTACGGAACAGACAGAAACGTCGGTTATCGGCGACGGTAATCGAGCGCAACGTTTCGGCAAACTTTTCGCAAAACGCGCGAAACGTTTTCACTTTCATATCGTATAGCGTGAACGCGACGGACGACACGTGTCGGCAGTTCTGTGTAATCGCGTCGAACATACGGTCGATGTCCACCGAATACAAGTTCATACGATAGTAGTCCGGGTCGAGCGGGAACTGAATCGCGCGAATGTGCGGACACTTGCGTAGGATTGCGACGAATCGGCGCAAAACTATCTTCGCGTACGGTTTCGGCTCCATTCGGCGCATCAGTTCGTCGGTAATCACGAGTTTGTATTGCTTTCGACGAACGGATCGGCGAATCTGTTTCGACAGACACTCGAAGCGAAACCTCAAACGACAAGAACTGCAGAATCTCTTCGCATAAGTCGTCGCCGAATCGCGACATCGAGTCTCTCGCGTATCTATAATTGTCTTTCGATTTCCTCTTCGACCCAACATTCAACCGCTTGTAAGCACCGATAGTCCGAATGTCTTGACTAGTCTTACGATCACTTCCGCACACATTCTCGCCATTCAAGTCAACAGTCATTTGTGTCGTAATGTCGTTCACCGACTGTTCGATAGCCCTAACGTCGCGATCGATTCGGGCCTTAAGACTCGTTACGAAGCCTTCGCGAGCGACACCTCTTCGCGCAATCACGTTTGCATTGCTCGTTTAGCTCTATGTTAGGCAAAAATAAACTATCTACTTTTAACACATTCTCCTTGTATATATTTTATATTTAAAATAGTTTTAGTGGAATTCGTTATAAGTACTTTATCTATTTATTACATGTTGATAAAGATTTTTAAAATGATTCTATCTAAGACAAACTTAGCAATTATTTTGCAAAATTATAATTATAAAAAATTTTTTCATTAATGATTCTGCTAATAATATTGCTAAGTATCATAAGTGGTAAATTGTAATTCTCAACAATAATTATAACATAATGCATTATTTTGGTAAATTTTATATTGTGACGTTGCGGACCGTTGGAGGTCGCGCCACAACAATATGATTACTCTAACCACTAGAGCTCAACGCCAGGTTTGGGTGTGTGTTGGTAGAGGTCGATGACGACCGGTGATGTACGTCAGCTAGTGCACCAACACTAGTGACGGATTCGCAGTAGAGGTGTGTGTGAAACGTGATAGAGATAGGGGTGTGAAGAGGACGCGGTCCTACAGTGGACTCAGCGATCAACGCGCGGGCACCGAGTGAGCGACGACCCGAGTGCACGACAAGTACTTCGGGAAGTACTGGTGTGTACGGGTACACGTGTTACGTATGATGTCGTTGCGGGTAGAGGTCTACACCGACGTACTAACACGAGTGATGCTAGATCGCCGGGTAGTTGATGGGCAGGGACTCGCACAACAACATTGCATACATAGACAAGGTTTCGTATCTCAAATCGTACTTTATTGACAGGTCTCAGGAGAGAGATGTTTACAGTTAGACGTTTACATTGCGAAAGAATATGATATGAGAAGCACTGCTCCTTTTATACATTTGTATACAGTCATAACTATAGGGAAAGTCATACTTAGAGTACATTCATAGTGCAGTGCGAGTGAAGTGATGATTAGGATCTGGGCTTAGATCTGGGCTCAAATCTGGGCTCAATGTGGAAAAACCTTGACTCGTGTCAGTCGCTCGACATGAGTCAGGCGGAGACTGACTCAATATACTATAAATATAATTACATAAATAGATTAGTTGATATAAAATATTAATTTATAATGCTAATTAGATAATAAGATAAAGTATCTAAATTATGTACACTTGTGTGTGTTTGTGTGTACATAATTATATAATTTAGTAATGTACAATTTTTAAAACATAATTTATCATTAAAATGTTAAAGTAAAGTGTTGTATACTAAATTAGTTATTTAAATGTTTAATGTTTATACACCGTAATTCATACATGTTTTGCTTGGTTTAGAAAATAATGCTAACATCATCTTACATATATTTAATAAAATAACAATTAATTAAATTTAGAAAAAGTTATTATTATTATTACATAAAAACAAATTTTATAACATTATAAGCAAATATAATTAAAATTATATAAATAAACATGTGTGTTAGTTGTACTATCACGTTTTATAAACTAGCTTTATATAATAAGCGGAATATTTTTATGTAATTGGACGAACATTTCGAGCAGGCACAAATAATTTAACATTAGTAATCTGTGTAAAATACTGAAATACATTTATAAATTTATAAAATTTTATGCAAAACATTCGGCAAATAAGTTGAAATCCGTTTGAAAGCGTAATAACAGAGAATCCGAACCACAGACTGACATAACTAGCGATATATGATATGAACTCTTCGAACAGTATTTTCGGCAATTCTTTGTACACTTTAGTCGCTCTAATGGGTGGTAATAAACTTATAATATCATGGTTAATTAAATCCGTCGATTTCTTCACATTAAACATGTAAAATTCTTCATAGCATTCATTTTTAATAATACATTGATTTTTGCAAGTTTTAGATAATTTTTGATCAATTGTTTTATTCTTATCGTATATATTGCGAACATTAATAAACTTTATATCCAATCGCTGGTCAGTCAAGTAGTTTCCGGGCCATGAGTTTGGGTATAATTTCCGGAACTCTTTGATTCTGCACTTATCGATGCAATCGATTCGCGATTTGTATTCAATTCGTTTGTAATCCAAACAATCCGTTTCATACGGTTTGGGCAGCGATTCAACGACTGTTTTCGTGTATTCGACAAAATAATTGTTTTTTCTGTTAATATCTGAATAATTTTTTATTTTTATTTCTTTAATAAAATTAAACTTGTTTATATTTTTAAGCAGAACATTCCTCTGATGAATAGCTAGTAATACTTTGAAATTCTTTACTGGTTGAAATACAATATATACAGGGTTATAAGTGTTATCGTTAAACACAAATGCATTTTTAATTTTGTAATAATTATCAGGTTCATCTTTTGTTTGTGACAAAAATGTGTAACATGTTCTGCCAAATAAATTCATTAAACAATATAAATTTAATTATTAAAATAAGAATTGAAATTTAATTTAACTAACCTGCTAAAATCAATAGTTTGAACAATTGGCGACAATGTTTCGCAATCAATATAAATGTTATCATGGTATTTTCTTGAAACAATTGATTTATTAAATGCAATTGGTTTGGATACAACGCAAGCATAAAATATTTCGTCGTAAGCATATAACATGTCAAATTGTTCGCGAATTGTTTTATTATTTATATATTTAGATTTCTTATTTTCAGATAAATTGTTAATTTGTTTTTCATATATATCTTTCAAAACATCTCTTTTATCAAAACATAAGGTAATCGCCGGAAGAGATATAATCGAAATGTTTTCGTTGAATATAAAAGTTGTTGTTTTGTACGCGAAATAGATTTCACATATTTTGTAGATTTGCGCCAAACATATAATTAAACATAATAGAAAATATATATGATAAAACAAGTGAAGTTTTAAATATGTTTTCAATCTTGAAAGCATTTTAAAATATCAGCTCAATTTTTGGAATATTTTATTTCAATATAATTATGGAATATTAATATTAGCATCCACTTAATAACAATTTTACAAATTACTGTATATTTTAATAGATTTAATGGATTAATTTTAAGTATTAGTATATAATATCATTTACTATTTGATAAATGAAATAAAATATATTATCTATTAGGTTATTAAAGTATAAATGATACAAATAATGTGTTACGAAATAATTAATTTAATTATTGCAAAAATAGAATAATATAAGTTGTTATTTTTTAATAAGATAAACGACTTGTAATAAGATGGAATTAAAATAAACTTATAAACTACATATCTTAGAATTAATTATCTAAGCGGACGCTTCTATACAGAATAAAAAGTTTTAAAACTTTTAACTTTGGATTTGAAATTTGAGTATGATAATCATGTTAAAAATAAATTGTGAGTATAAAAAATTATCAATAATTATACTTAAACTTCTACTTAATAAATATAATAAAAATATTAACATTTTAAAAATCTACTTTATAAAATTTAATCGGGTAAACAATACAACATTAAGAACTCTATTTTATCAGTGTCAAAGATTTTAAGCTGGAAAAAGTTTGAAATTTTTGTATTAAACTAAAGAGTTTATTTTTTGTTCAGATTTAGATTAATTATATTTTCTTAGCGTTAATCACTTCAATGTCAATATACAGGCATAATTATACACAAGTTTATTGTCATGGTAAATATTAGATATATATTTTTATCTAACAATTAACAAAATAAAAAAAAAGTAAAATGCACTTATTAAATATGCCTGCAACTATTTATTGCTAAAAGCTACTAGGCTACCTTATCTTTATTGATAACATTTATACTACACTATATTTTCAATTACTGCCACGA
>JAQIXC010001771.1:0-13145 GCA_034697605.1 Metabelba pulverosa
CACACACAGTGAGCGCAAACCTAGTTATTGATTGTGCTATACCTGAGGTTTATTTACTATTTATGGTCACTATCTTGTTTCTTGCAAAAAAGTCAATCTTCTCGACACCATTTCCTTGTTGTCAAACTAAAATTGCTAAATATTACCTTGTCCAATCACACTTTCAAGCAAATCATTAATCTTATTTTTCGAAATCTCGTTTCTCTTCCATATTCAGTAACAAACGCTTCAAAAGTCAGTTTAAAAGTCATTTTCATTATTTGTCAGAAATAGTGACCAATTTTCGAAATTTTGTTTACTTTGTATTATATGATTGCGTTTATAATATAATTAACCAAATTTACTCAAATTTGACTGGTTAATAATTAAATTTTTGTAAACTCAACCAAATTCTAATCTAATTGAAAAGATATTAAATATGTTTATTTTATTAAACGTTCTTCAGCATTCTTCTTAAACATCATATGCACATTCTGTAATACTGTACATATTTCCTGCATATGATTGGATTAAGCGAGATAATTTCTATAAAATAAAGCGGCAATTTAATATCAGTTTTTGTAGATATATAATTTATTTTATATGAATTGAATAGCAAAATAAATTTTTAATTTACAATCAATAATACGATAAATTATATAAAGAATACTGTACAAATACAAGGATAAATATACAGTACTGCATAATCTTGCAGTAGAATTAGAATAATAATTTCTAATACAAAGTAATAAAATAAATTTGCCAGCCAAATTAAACAACCTTAACCGTTGCACTAAATGTTGAAAATTGTCTTTTGTCTTCACCTTTCCCGCTGTCTACCCAACTCTACCCACTGTCGACTGTCCGGCCGAACCCACCCATAGGCTACTAATTTCCACGTAGCACTCAAAATGGTGGCTCAAAACCAAAGTGATGATCCAGTAAGTCGTCGATTAGGTCTTATATGCTGTATATTTTACTAATAACAGCCACTTCCCATCAGATGTTGAGCGTGGCTCTTTCTAGTGTATTTGGGCATTTTAGCATGCTCATGCATTTAGACTATTATTTTGTACAAACTTACACAAAATGTAGAGCCCGGAGCATATTTTAATTATGACTTTAAGCATGGTTTCAATACAGCTCTCACTCACTGTTTGTTCACAAACCTTGCATTTGTGACTAGTTTGACAAATATATTAAATATTATATTGATATTTTATTTATCTTCATGCCATATTTTGTTACTGTATGTATATTCGCTTTTGCTGATTAATCATTAATTAGCAAACATTTTTTAAAATTAAATTTGACTAATTATTTACACATCAAACTTGCCTTTAGTTTTGTATTTTAAAACTAAGTTAGATAATAGATATAAATATATAATGGTTTTTATTTTGTGTTATAATTTAAAATAGATAAAGTTTACTTGACAATAATTTTATTAAAAGCTTCACAACTATTTACTTTCACTTAAAATTTATTATACTAAATGTTTAAAATTTCTGTTAAGAATTTGAAAGGTTTTTGTTAAGATTGATTTATAACAAGCAATTAAAAAATTCCATTTACTATATAAATTTTATTAGATTAATTAATAAATATTTTATAGTTTATGTATAATTTAAAATGTAGAGTTAAAATTGAAAATATTGTTATAATATTATTTGAAAGTAATATCAAATTCAAACATATTTTATATTATAATAAATTTTAAAATTAGAAAAGTTTTCTTATCTACGGTATATATCTAATGTAAATTAAATCTAGGTAAAATTTTTATATTGTTTCATTGTTTAAAAACGCTTTTATTTTTTAGGTTGGTAAATTTATAGAATCTTATATTCAATTGTTTTTAGGCTATCTAATTTTATTGTTAGCTAAAACAGATAATAAAAAGCAAGTTAAACTCGATAGTAATTAAATTGTTAATCAGTCCGTTGCGCTACACAGCAATAGTTGAGTCTAATTATTAATGTATTATATATGAAATTAAAATGTTTGTCATTTAAAATTTCTATTCGATATAATGGTTATTAATTTTAAAACTAAAATATTATATATTCAGTGAATAAGTATTAAGCAAAACTGTTATTAAATTTCTAAAAAAAAGAAGAAATAACAAAATAAATTACATGAGTTTTATTATTATTATTTTGTTGACTGTATATCGATTTTGACTTTTTATATAAACGAACAGAAAGAATGGGTGGGATTGCAAAGGCTTTCAAATCTATTCAACGATAATGTTATATTTTAATTTTTAGTTACATTTTGTTATATAAAAATATGTAACAATAAATATGTAACATTAAATATATTTTTACATTGTATTATACTGTACATTGTAATCTAATAATTTTGATATGACAAAATTAAATTTTTACATATTAATTCATATAATATAGCAAAATGAATGTTTACTATGATGTATAATAATTTTTTAATTATTATTAACATTTAATTGTTAATTTTAAGTATCAACATGGTATTATATTACAAATAATTTACAAAATAAATTTAATTTAATTGATATAATTATCAACATAAATTTGTGTATAACTTACCTATAAGGCTCAAATTTAATATTTGGATTAACCTGACTAAATTTAATTATAGAGTAGTGAATGTAATTAAAATTTTCTCTTAAACATTATAATTTAAAAAATCAAATTTCATAAATAAAATAATATTTAAAAAATTATTGTCTGCAAACAACTGATAAAAATATTTGCAGTGTATTTTATTTGACATTCTTGTCATTAATTTTAGAGTTAGTAATATATCATAGATATAGCAGTAGTTATGTTAAATAAAAATGCCAAGATTGTGTTTATTGCACTAAATTTTAATTATAAATTAAACTTATCAAAATGCTCTAAAAATTTAAAATGTGTTTGAAATTGAGAATCGCTTTAATTTAAGAAGAATAAACAACATTGACATTTATATTAACAAGTTTGTCCGTTGAGTCAAATAATTTTTGATCCAATTCTGAATGAAATTATTTTGAATGAATAAAATGGAGATTTTAATGAAATTTTCTGTTTATATATAAACATATATTGGAATTAAATTTTATTTATCGTTTTATTACTGCTTTTGAATTGTAGATCAATGAAATAGTTTTTGACTGAATAATCTAACTTGCTAAAAAATACTTGATTTGTTTGAACAAAACGGCAAATCGACTGAACTGTTAGTTTGTGAGCGAAAGCCAGGACTCGATACGTAGGCATGTGTTCGGGTCGTGGCGTTGGACGGCATTAGCCGACTATGCATTGGGCGCTCGAATGAAACGGTCGCCGAATTAGCAGTGATTGCACGTCATTGGCGGCCGAGTAGTGCTTATGATCTAAACACTAGATTTGCATTCAATTCAGTCGTTGATTACTTTTGTGCCGATTCGGTTAGAAAGCGAATGAATGGCCACTTTTATGTAAATTGTTTCATTGTAAACAAAGCAATTATACTAAACCGGAGCTGTAATCACATGCCCTAACCATCGCCTTTAATGAGTGGCTAAACCGTCGAAATCGACATTTATTTCGAGCCATATGTGCGACCAATGGATGCGTTCCTCTGCACTCGCAGTCACTAATTAGTCGGTTTTGAAGTGTTGTTTGAAATTAAAAACCATTTGCATCGCAGGTCGTGTCGGAGTCGATGTTCGCGGAGCTGAAGGAGTGCTTTATGGAGGCCTACGACGACAACAGGGACGGCAAGATCGAGATCCGTGAAGTATGTCTGTCTGTACAGTACGGTTGAGAGCATTCGCTTGTCGTCTCTCGCAGTCATATCAGAGCCCTTCCCGAAACTCAATTCTCATCACAGATGACAAGCGATTAAATGCTCGTAAAGGAGAGATGTGTTGCCGAGAATGTGAACATTGATTGTCATTTACAGTTAGCACAACTGCTGCCTCTCGAGGAGAGCTTTTTGCTTCTGTTCCGATTCGACAATCCGCTCGAGTCGAGCGTCGAATTCATGAAGGTTTGCACGACTTACTCGTCCCCACTCTTCCTCTCCTCCTCGTCCTCTCATTCCTATCACATATCCACACGTTTTCGCTAAACTGCTCTAAACTGAAACTTAAATTACTTTTAATGTCTTTTAATGATTACAAATTAGATTTGGAGAGAATATGATACCGACGGCTCCGGCTATATAGAGGCTGACGAGTTGAAGGTAACGCTCGCTTTAACTTTTACTTTAACTTTAACTAGATTATTTATTGATGACAGTCTAATTATTAATTACTCATTTACTCGATTCGTTTTTTGATATGTTGTTGAAAACAACTATTTTTGTACAACATTTCCGATTTAAACAACTGTTTATACAATATATGTTGTGTAAGAAAAGGCGTATTTGTGTCTCTATTTCATTCGGTTTTTCTCCTCTTTTTCTCCTCTATTTGTGCGTTAACTGCAAATCCGACAGAATTTTCTCAAAGATTTGTTGAGAGAAGCGAAAAGGGATGCGATCGATGAGGACAAGTTGATTGAATACACCGACACTTTGCTTAATATTTTCGATTCGAATAAAGATGGCAAGCTGCAATTAAGCGAAATGGCTAAGTCAGTGCTACCACTTTCCCGATATTAAATTCACGTCTTTTCTATCAAAACATAAAAAACACTTTTATTGCTATTGACGTCTAGTCTTGCGATACAAACAAATCAAAACTGAATTACAAACAAATAATAGAAAATCGAGATATTCATCGGCAAAGTTGACTATAGGATCGCAATTCAGATTTCTCCCAATTCTCGCCATTCAGTCACCAATCATTGATTTTGATTTAATTATTTTTGCAAAAATAAAGGCATACTATAAATTAGAGAGATAAATTAATGTTAGCGGATACTGTTTCGAGGTTTTTAACGCAAATTATTTTCAAAGTTTTCTGAATATCTTAAATAATATTATTTTTATTTCCAGAATTGTAGAACAATGTTGTGCTAAGCTCGTTTGCATAATTATTCTATTTCTCTTTTATTTATGCAAATAACATGGTAGAATAATTGAATTGGAAACTATTTTTATTAAATTAATTTAAAACATTTAATTAATTACTTGGTAGGATTGATTCTAACATTTGTGATGTTTTGAAAACGGAACTAAAAAAATATTTTTACAAAAAGTGTATCAATTTTTATTATTTATTTTAAACATTTTTACTTGAAAAAATAAAGTAAACCTAGCCATATTTTGCATATAAAATATAATAAACAGTGTTTGCACTGTATAAATAAGTAAAATAAATAAGAAAACTATCTTTGCTCAGTGTATGCAGTGTAGGATACGATAAGAAGAGTAACAAAACCTTCTTTTATAGTTAATAATAGCAATAAATAATATTTTATATTTTGTCAGAAAAGTATAGTTAGATATAGTGAGCGCTGATGGCTAAATAATAACATCGACATTGTTGTGCTCAGTTAATTAACCTTTTTACATTATACACTGGTATGCCATTAATTTTGCAAAATTTAACATATTTCTATTTCGTTAAAAACAATTTGTATTAAAAAGAAAAGATATTTATCAACATGCTTATATTTGTTTGAAAAATTTAGAATTTTAGCTCAAGTTATAAGTTAATCTTAAATTGACATTTACAGTAATATTAGTTTTATTTGGAAAAATATTATTAAGAAGAATTTTAAATTAAAGTTAAAACTAATGTATTAAGGTTAAAATTTATAATGTTTCTTCAAACGAGAATGTAGTAGAAATATATGAGGAATTTGTTGAGAATATAAAATAACGATTAAGTGTTTTGAGTAGTGTTTCGAAATATAGAAATCGATTTGAATGTCAGGTAAGACGAGTTTCGAATTTAAAAAGCAGTAAAAGCTGTCAAACAAATTGATAGATTCGAAGATAAGCTATATTTTTCACCCAAACTGTTTCGTATGACTTGCGATGTATCGCTCGTAAGAGATATTATATATGAATCTAACGGCTGTTTGCCTGCACTCATGCACTCGGCAACCGAACGCATTGTACTGACGACTGCCATTCCTCTCCATTCGTGTCCATTACCTGCCATTCCTTCTACGACAGACTACTTCCAGTGAAAGAGAACTTTCTGTGTCGGTCGGCGTTCAAAGGCGCCACCAAATTGACTAAAGAAGATATCGAACGCGTGTTTGCGCTCTACGATCGGGTTAGTAGTGCCGACAATGACTTTCCTTTGATTCGCAAACTTACTCTCCATTGCAACCACTTTTGCTCATCAATTCGACAATTTGCAAATTCAAAATTGTACATTCTATTTAGGACAAGAATGGAACGATTGAAAATGAAGAACTCAAAGGCTTTTTGAAAGATCTATTGGAACTTGTCAAAAAGGTACTCTATATTGCACTACAGCACACCGTCGCACCAGAGCCTACATTCCCTCATTGCCTCTACACACCCGACATCGCTGCCAAATATTCCAATCAATTATATTCAATGCACACCACTGTTAGAGCGGTTAGAACTGCTAGAACTGCTACAACTGCCACAACTGCTAGAATAGAGTAGAATACGAGTTAGTGTTCACTGCTTTACACTATTCCAGACTATTGTAGAGTATTGTAGAGTATTGTAGAGTTTTTGGTTGTGTAGAGCAGATGGTTCAACACAAACAACATTTTCACAATCGATCCGTAGTTATGCAATGGATATAAACACCAGATTAGCGTTGAATGAGAAAAGCAATGATTAAGAAAGAATTCTACACTAAATATGTTAATAACTGTATTATATCCTAATCTGTCTTCAGAGCGATATTGGATTTAAAAACAGACATTTCTGTCATAGCTTCTAAGAATTGAGTGAAAACGTTTCGTTTATTGTTTAGGGTATATTTAAAACAACAAACTAGCTAGAGCATTTTTAAAATTTATACTTAGTATGACAATTGATTGAGTTATACAGTACTGTACATAGTATATTTAAAAATAATATTTTAATTTAACTTTTATTATAGCATTTCTAATTAATACATCTAACTATAAATGTAGTTAAGCAGTTTATTAAATATTTTAATATATCGTTGAAATTATAATTATATTTCAAAATTAACACAATACAAATTAATATAATTTGTACGAATATCTTATCAAATATTCTGCAGTATATTGAGTAGTTGTTAATTTCAAACTTATCTTAAAATATTTGATATACTCTATACTTTTGTTTAGACCCAATATAGGTTCTTTAATAATGTATATTTCTAATATTACAGCACACTGCTCCTTTTATGTGAAGGTTTATAAGACGATAAAAATAATTTATTAGACCAGCTTGCCAAGCAGCTTTTTAAAAACTATAATAAAAATATTTATATCTATTTTAATTTAGCCAGCAGTTTAATATAACATTAATCTTTAGTGTATCTTGATCGATAAAAACATATTAAATAGCATAATAATATAAAAATTATAACTTATATACTAACAATGTCTAAAAATTAGATATTTATATAAATGTGCATTGTAGTAAATTTCCCTTTTGGTGCATGTTATTCTTTTTTGGTAAAATCTATTCGTAAAACATTTATTTCTAATAAGTTTTTGTTGTGTTTACTACTTTTGATCAATTTTTAAAAGAGTAATCTCTAGAAGATATAGAGAATTGAATTCTGTAGCGAGAATGCAGTCGTAGAACAAACTGTGTATTATATAGAGCGAGATAGTGAACGCTGTAATTTAAAACATAAACTGATCCAGCTTATTCAACCATAAATCAGAAGCAATGATTGAAAAAAGATAACGTTTGAACCGAATTAGACGCGATTTGGCGTAGTTTCCGAATTCGATGTGTTTTTCTATTATTATAATTAATTAAATGATTGATTGTTTGGCGCAAATGTGTGCAACGAATGGCTCGATGTCTGAGCGAATGTGCAGAACCGACAGAACGTAGGGAATGCAGAGAATATTCCGTATTTCGCATTTGGGAATGGGATTCGAGTGCTGCCAATCAATTATGACTAGATGTTGGACTAATTGGCGAAATTTGCCTTGCTCAATAGGACTACGACGCACAAGACCTGGGTGAGTTCCAGAAAGCGATTCTCTCCGGCTGTGACTACAATAGAGACGGAAAGATCAACAAAAAAGAGTTAACAATGATTTTACTCGCTTTGGCTAAACATTCGGCCGAATAGACGATTAGCCGAATCACCGCTCTCTCCAACCACTGCTCTCGTCAGCAAAACTGCAAACTTATACTCAATTTATTCAAATTCAATAATATATTCAATTAAATACAAAATATATTTCAAATTTGATTAAATCGGATCGACTGAACGGTTCGGACAAAATGCTTCATTCGATTGGAATCGGCTTTTGTGCCAATTTTGACACTTTATTCATCACTTCTTTGCACATTTGAAACACAGATTTCTTCAGATATTTACACATATTCTATATTTCAATAATTAAGATTAAATTTTAAGAATCTATAATTCAACTATAAAACTAGGCAGTATAAATTAAGAACGATATTAAACATTAAAATAGATTCAAACTATTAATTATCTATAAAATTCTAAAACATTGTATCGAAAATAGACTAAATATTTGATTTGACTCTTTCGAAGTAAAACTCTTCAACATTTCCTTCTACTTAAAACTAACCTGATCAATTAAACCTAACTCTATTGTTAATTACAATTTAAACCATTAATTGTAATCATTAAGCAGATTAAAGTTTAAATTATTTCGAATCAATAAAATCTTTGTTTTACTTTACTATTCTTAATTACTAAATACTAATTTAGAAATTAAACCTGTTAATTATATAATATTATTTATTAAATATTATATAAAAATGAATAACAATTCATTCATTTTTTAAAGAATTGGTTAGATACAAAATATCTTAGCATGCACAATTTTAAACTAGAAAATTTAATCATTTTGGTGACTAAGCTCTGAATATCAATCAGATGTTTGATGAATAAGCAAATTGTAAGTCAAAACCAAAACTTTTATTTTTGCTTGGTTAGAAATTGCATAATTTTTACATTTAACTTATTTTAGAAAGAAGATAAAATTTAAATTAAATTGCTTTTAACCAAATGTCTAAGCTATCTAGGATTTAAATTAATTCTAAGCTTTTTAAATATTAACATTATATTGTAAAGTACTGTATTGTATTGTACAGTATAGTTAGACAATAAAACGAAAAATTTGTATTTAAGTAAAGTTTATTTTAAAAATTGAGAAAAATAATATTTCAATTGAGCTCACTAATTGGTTTGTTATTATGCTCTATACACTAAATTTTAATAATACTAATTAAATTTTAATTTAAACTTGGCAAAATTATTTACTAAATTTGACAAATTTTCAATTAGATCACAAAGCATTGAAATAAATATAAACTAATTTTTTTAATATACAGTATAAATTAAGTATTTGCTCTTATGTACTGTACATTAAACTCAAAGTTAAGCAAGCAAATAAATGATTAAATCAAAAGTAACTTGTTTTTAATAATATTAATTTACTTGTATAGAATTTAAGTTAAAATAAGACATTGTATTTGATATGTTTGAAAAGAATAACTGTTTGTGTTGTTTGTGAACTACTTTTGCGAGAAGTGGTCGGAAGTGAGCAAATCGTTTAAGTGTTGGATTGAATCGCCTTCGGAGTCAATCAGTCGGAGAATCGCTTTACTTAACAACTCTTTTATCTCTTCGAATGCGAACTGAGTTATGGCCAGTATTTGAGAAAAAATGAAATACAAGTCACAGATATCTTCACTCATCCGATCCTCAATCAGGTCCTTGGGTTGAGTCGGCTGTTCCGGAGCCGGCGAATGGCTTTTGACAAAATCGGCGATTTTCAGGCGAACCGACTCATCAGTTGTACCGCTTCTGAGCACAAGAATGTTCGACAGTTTCATATCGCCGTGAGTTATGCCCTTTTCGTGCAGATATAGTACGCCGAGCGCTAAGCTCCTGATCCAGGCGCTGGCCGTAGACAGACTAATGTGCTGCCGGTGCCCGCGTTTGATCTCTTTGAGCAAAGTCTGCAGATTTCCGTCGGCCAACTCGAGCAGCAAATAGTAGTGATTCTTATCGCACGACTCGATTGCGTAATACAGATCAACGATTCCGTCGGACTGGACGGCCATCAAAGCGCTCACCTCTCGGTTCACCGCATCGGCCACATCTGTCAATCCCAACTGTCGGCGCGCAGCGATGTCGACGTATTTAAGCGCAAACTTCTGTCCATTTGTCGGCACTTTCTTAGTCTTAATATAATTGGATTTGAAATTCGCAGCAAAAGAGTTGGCGTCGAATGTGTCGCCAAACCGGCCCTCATATAGGGCTCCGTATCTGCCTTTTTGCACGAGTTGTCCGATTTGTACGCAATGTTCGCCAAACAGTTGCCTCGTCTCCTCACTAATCACATTCGGGTTCACTGCCTCTTCACTCCCAGCACTCCCGGCACTCCCGGCGCTTGCGTTCGTATCATAAGAACTCATTTTAATAATTGGGTTGAGAGTAGATTTCTAATCCGTTTTAACCGATTTCTACACAACTGTACAATTCTTTTGTTTAAAAAAAGTTTAATTTATATACAGTACTTGTTAATAGCATTAACCGATTGCACTTGAGATTGTTTATTGTTGTCTCGCAGCATATAAATATTTAATTAACCATTGTAAATTTGAATTTTGCTAAGAGTTAGTTAAATAGAGCTATTGTTCTGACGTAAAAACTTAAGCCAAACATTTTCAGTACTCCATTCCAATGAACTCATAAACGAATCGATACTTCTCTATAATATTTTGATTGAAATTATGAATTTTTAATGATTTCTATAAATATAAGAAATTTTGTTTGATTTTGTTTTGTACTACTAATTCTCTCACCTTTTTTAAAGACTTATTATACAATTGTCATTGAATAAATATGTTTTATCAAGGAAAATTCTAATTTAGGGGATAAAGTGACCAATTCCCTCTTGATTTTGCTTAACTTCGATATATAGGTTTTGAGTCAATTTCACCCTTCAGTGCTCTTTGCAATAACATTGATCTGTTTTCATTTTATCAATGATTGTAAATTTAGCATGTGCAATAAAATAGATTTATATCAATATATATTTATTAGAACAATATAAAAATTAATATTAATATACAGAATGCATTAATTTATTTATTTTAGTCATGCGTTTATTATAAAATCTGTGATTACGGTAAGTAAGTATACAGCAGATTTTAATATTAAAATATCATATACTTACAGTATTACTATTTAAAATAATAATAATATTTTCAGATTTATTTTGAATTAAAGCTGCGCTGTCTGTAACTGTCGTGCGATAAGTCTAATTATATATGTAAATGAAATAAACAAATCTACCCATCCTCTTTATCAACTACCATGATGTTTGTTTTCAGTTCTTTTTTGACAGTTTAAAAAGAAAGTGTTATGTATTATTTTTAGAATCCAATTGAAGCTTGGTAATATTAATATATTTCAGTTGGGAAATACTTGTAACATTTTTGCGATTTTTGTTTAATTGTCAAATATTTGCTAAATTTTAAATGATTAATAAGGATTCAATCTTCGGTTATAAGAATGCACAGATAATTTGTGGCAAACTCCTTAAAATGCGCCTGTTAATAGCCATTTCTCTGTATTAAATGTTTCTTTATATTAAAAGCTAATTGATGTGAAAATATCAAAACTCGAAACAAATATCACGTACAGAGTGTATAAAAATCAAAAGATATAATTTAGTGGACCATCTGTTCTGAACTGACTTCACATACAAAGCGCTAATATTTATCGCATACATAGCGTGAGCTCTGCATTAGTTGCGCCGAAAATGACTTCACGTGAGTCTTAATCATAAAACCGATAAAATCGTATTGATTTTTCACATTTAATTGGTTTTTTAAATTTTAATTATAATTACAACGATATAATTTATAATTACTTTCAATGTTTATTCCAAACATTATTCCTACAATTATTAAAGAATTAGCTCAATATTTCAATTTTCATATTACATATGATTTAAAAATACATTCGAAAAATATTGATTTTAAATATTGTAAATGCTTTCAATAAAACAAAATAAATATTTTAAGAATAAAAATTGAATTTTTTCTAAACATTTTGGCATTATACTTCTAACAGATATTGATTATTCAAATGTTATTAGAATTAAATTCTATTTCACACGGTTAAATTCGACTTTAAATATTCATGGCAGTTTGAAAATCAAATGAATGTTGAAATGTTGTGAAAGTGAATGAATGGTGAATTAGATTAAAATGTGAATAGAATCTTTTATTAAGAAACATTGTATTAAAACATTTGGCTGAATGAGTGAATCGGTTTATTCCAAAGTTATTGTTAGAAAAGAATTTTCAAGTATTGATCCAAAAAATCGACTCTTATATCACTTCTGAATTTAGTTGCGTATAGTTAGTATATTTTAGCTTTTGATATGTTACATTTATAAATAAACACAAACTTAAAAGGTGTGAAATTTTAAAATTATTTTTAGATAATTATAATTTAAACTCTAAATCTGAGCTCTAGTGTAATTTGGTTATTGGATTTAAGCGATAGTTTTTAAATATTTAATTTAAAAAAGAGTAATATTGCTATTTAATTTAGAGAATTTTTTGAAAATAAAATAAATATATTCTCAAAAGTGTAAAATTTCTAAACTGGTACAGTATACAGTGTATTAATATTAATAGTAACCTTGCGAGTTTATCCGCTAAGAAACTGAAAATAAACTCCGATTCGAAAATTGGAAGAAATATTTTATGTAAAAAATCGCTTTAATGTTCAATACAATAATGTTAATACAGAAATGGTTTGATTCTTCAGCTTTGTATTTGTTTATTCTTCACGTTTAGTGCAATAATAAAATATTCAGTTCTGATCTGCTATTGATTTTTGGTTTGGACTCACATTGAGTGACCCAAGGCTTCGAAATTGTGTATTGTGTTCGACATATCCACTCAATTATATAATTTAAACATTTCGCTGAAAAATTATTATTTTGTATATATTTAGACATTACTGCAATTCAAATAAAAATTATCATAGAACCTGGCTATTATTTAACTAATATTGGTGGTTAAAATAATTGTATTGTTTATACAGTATTTATAGCATATAC
>JAQIXC010001772.1:0-13145 GCA_034697605.1 Metabelba pulverosa
ACAGAGCCCATACAATAAGTGAATTCAAATACAAAATACATTTCTTATATATACTCGTATTGAGTCAAAGAGAAAAAGGTAACAAGTCATAATAGAGATATCTGAGTACAGATAATAGTCATTTCGTAAAAGTCGAAACGAAAACTTAAATGAGTATTGACTGTCGAAAAAGTGATTAATTGCTGACTGTTTAAGTTAGCCTGATACACGGCCCGCCACCAATTAGATGGTACGGTACAAAAAGGAGATACCATTTAATGATAACAAAAGGATAACTAATACGTCAGCACGAAAGAAATCAAAAATCATTGAGAATAAAAATTTAAGAAATAAATTAAAGTCAAATCAAACGTCGTTTTCAATGGTCGGGTCGCCAAACGCGAGGTATGTGTTTATAGCGATGTCGCTATAACCGGTGCACAACTCATCGGTGTTCTCGTCGTCGATGAAACGCTGCGATGCAAACTCGTGCTCGAGACCGGCCTTTTGGACATCGTCCAGTCCGTAAAACGCACTCAACGATGTGACGAGAAAATCGGCCATTACGATGGAGCGCTCGCGGAGTAGAGCGCGCGCGTCGGTCCAGTAGGCGTCGGTTGGCGGGGGATGGCGCGCGGCGGCGCCGAAGTCTGTGGCGCCGGAGCGCACGGGTTCGGTAAGCGCTCAATCATTCCGCGCATACCCGCCAATGGTTCGACAACAGGTCGCGAGCCGCTCGCTGGGCTCGCATTAGTGCGAATAGTCGCCGAAGAGCTCGAGTGGAACGAGCGATGAGACGAGCCGGCGCCGTCGCGCGGACTGAAACCGCTTCTGCCGGTTGGGTAATCATTGCGCGAGCGTTTGGGAGCGCTCGCCGATTTACGAGCGGAATTCCGCTGTTTCGAAGACATCGCGAATGATTGCGACAAAAACGGAATTCAAAACAAAACAAATCTAAATCTAATTCGAAAGACTGAGACTTAGAGCGTAAAACTTTAGAACTCTGACTACTATCAAGTGACGAAATCTTATTAAACAGGTGTAACAAAAAGTACGTCAAATAACAGCAAAAGTTTGTTGAAAATAGTGAAAAACTTTCGAAAAACAGGAAAATTTTGTTGAATGTAGAGATAAACTCTACAAATAAGAGAAAAATTTTTATGTAAGTGATGCACACATAAGAAGAAAGGTGTAAGAGAGATAAGAAACGAAACTTTAGAAAATTCATAACTGAATTCGCAGAAATCATTAGTGAAAAACTATTGCATGAAAAGCGGTGTCTAACGAATTACGAAAACAACGAAAAACGTTATAAAAGGCAATAAACAAGGATTAAGTGCAGCGGTCTTAGCGGAAGGCGTCACCCCTACCGCATTACACAACCAAAAAAAAAAATTATTATTTTAGAGGACAAAAGGAAAGTGTGTGCATACAGTGGCGAAAAACATTGCAATTATTTGCTAACCCTATCGCCAAACCAGTTAGGTTTTTGGCGATCGCGACGGGGGTAACGCCAGTAATTAGTAGGCGTCTTTGAACTCCCCGGACTCGAAGGGTGCCGATCAACACCTGGGAATATAGGGTCAGTTTGAGTGTGTGTAGACACGTCAGTAGACGTGTTGTCGTCACTGACAGACTCGGAGTCGTTTCTCGTTACGTCAGGGGCGGGGCGAGACGTCTGGGCTGAGTCGAAGACGGAATCGGTATTTTCGATTTCGAAGCCGTTAGGTGGCAGCTGGTGCGCGGCAGATGCTGTTGCTGCGCGTGACACGACGTCACTACTGGTTTGTTGTGAGTCCATTGCAGTGTTTACGTTCCGAACAATGTTTTGAATCGAATCCGAGTATTGTACGTCGTCTTTCTCAAGCATACGTGCCCATTCCGCGTAATCGGCGACGTCCCAGACGACGTCATCTTCAGTGATGTCCGGATCGAGAGAATTCGTACGGATTTTCTCAGCAATTATGTCGTAATTGCGTGGCTTAGGACCAAAGTATGGCCATAGCATTCGACTGTTTACTGTACGTATCACTCGTTGCTTTAGATTAAAACTGAGGATTTTGTAAACACCTCTCTGTGCAGCCGGTCTGACGATAATAAACGGGCCGTAATATGGATCGCGTAGCTTCTGCGGGCAATTCAGCAGTATTGTCCTGTCGACGCACCAGACCAGGTCTTCCGAAGCAAAAGTCGGTTCACGTAGACGTCTATCGCGGAATGAATTCCATTTGAGTTCGGCGTTTGTTATGTTTGTCTTTGCGATACGACGGGCGGTGAACAGCTCGACATCGGCCGGATCGGTCTTGTCCGTGTCGATGTCTTCGAACAAAAGTTCAACTTTAAGTCTCGATTCGAGCGGCGAAGTGTTTGTATAGCCGTGTAGTAAGTAATACGGCGAATAACCAGTAGTAATATTCTTCTGGTTATTAATTGTTTTGACCGCGAATCGTAGAAACTTCGGCCAGTCTTTGGACTTCGGCTGGCAGTACGAACGAAGGATTGTCAGCATCTTTTGGTTGCTGATCTCAGACAGACCATCGGAACTACTCATGTAACTGGACGTCGGGCTGTGCTTAATGCCGAGGCCGCTGCACATCTCCTGGAACTGTGTGCCCATGAAGACGGCTGCGCGATCAGTGATAATGCGCTTCGGCCAGGAATACGGCTCGAATACGCGCTCCTTCAGAAATGTCAAAACCGAATCAGCCGATTGGTCGGGCATAGCGTCGGCGATTAGCCAACGCGTCAGACGACAAGTGGCGCCGATAACGTACTTCATACCGCCGGTCGAAGTCGGGAATCTCCCCATAATGTCCACGTTTATTGTGTCTATCGGGCAGTTGGGTGTGCCGATGATTTCGGTAAAGCCGTATTTCGCCTGTTTGCGTGCCTTTACTTGTTGGCAAACGAGGCATCGGCGGCAAAAATCGCGTACGGACTCACGGATGTTCGGCCACCAGTACATCGACGTGATCTTATCTTCGGTTTTACCCGAACCAGAATGACCGCCAGACTCGACGCTTGTGTGATATTTGTCGAGAATGGTAGGAATCAACATATTCGGCACAACACACATGTAAGTCGGTTTTTCTTTTGATTTCTTGTACCGGCGCTGTCTATACAGCAGGTCGTTAACGATTCGAAACCTCTTTAATACCGATTTGTGTTTCTTGTCTTTGCGGAATAGGATCGATTTGATGTCAACACAGTACTCGTCGTGCACTTGATATGTGTGCATGTCTGTAATATCCTCGTCGGCGATAACGCCGTCGGAAGTCGAGCCAAACCAGGCGTTAATGACATCCTGTTCGGTAAACTGCGGATCTGGAAGAGCGTCGAAGTCGGCGAAAACTTCGAATACCGCGTTCATGTTGTCGTAGTGTTCCGGGCCGGACATATACTGTATGAGATTTTCGGAATCAATCTCATCGACTTCAACGTCACCTGAGTCGATTGCGGTCTTTGCGTCGACAAGTCGGCTCAAGCAGTCTGCCAGCCCGTTGTCGGTGCCCTTCACGTGAACGACGGTAAACTGAAATTCGGAAAATTCGGTAGACCATCTCTGAACTTTCATGTTTCTGATCGTCTTTATCTTATTCAGCGCGAGGAGAGCAATGTGATCCGTATGCACGAAAAAGTGTTTGTCAATGAGTTCCTTCCGGAACTGTCGAATTGCGGAAATTATAGCGAAAAATTCCCGTTCAATTACGGACCACGCCCTCTCGTTAGGTTTCAAAAGACGTTGAAAATACGAGACGACTCGAATACGGCCGTTGTCGTCTTGGCAGAGCGCGCCGCCCATTCCGTAATCCGATGCGTCGGTCTTGAGTATCTTCTGGAGCGACGGGTCGTAGTGCATCAAAATTGGCGCCGAAGTCATGCGATCTTTAAAGAAGTCGAAACTGATGTCGTGTTTCGACTCCCATTTGAAGGAAGTATTCGACTTCTTCAATAAGTCGAAAAGAGTGCGCGCGTGTTTCGACATTTCGGGGTCGAAAAATGGTCGAACGAAATTCAACATACCCATCACATGGCGGACTTCAGACTTCGACTTCGGCGTCGGCAGATTTCTGATCGAATCTATCCGTGATTTGTCGATTTCAATGCCATCACGTGATATATCGAAACCCAAAAACCTAACTTTGGTTTTGAATAATTGGCATTTCGATGGTTTAAGTTTTAATCCGTGTCTGCGGATCAACTCAAACAACTTCCGAATGTGTGTCAAGTGTTCTTCAAATGATTTCGAGTGACAAAAGATGTCGTCGATATAGGCGTTCATGAAGTCCCAACGAAACTCTTCAAGGATCATATTTACGAGTTTCTGCAAAGCCTTCGGCGAAATCTTCAAACCCATCGGCAGACGAGTGAATTCGTAAACGCCGTTCTCCGTAATAAACGCCGTCAGCCATCGAATATCGTTTTTGAGTTCCAAGTTGTAGAACGACATCGTGAGGTCGAACACAGAAATGTACTCAAAACCACACAACTGTTCGGTCAGTGACTTAAACGTTGGCAACGGATACTCGTTCGCGATTATCGAATCATTTAGATATCGGTAATCAATAACTATGCGAACCTTACCGTTCTTGCCCTTCACTACGAACAGAGGTGAAGTCTGCGGTGAGTCTGATGGCGTTATCGCTCCCTTCGAAATCATTGAACTGATCCAATTTCGTATGTGTTCTTTGTCTTTAAGTGACACCAAAAAAGGCTTTCTGGACTTTGGTCGAAAGTCCGGCTTCAGTTCGATGTCGACTTGAAAGAGTTCGCACAATCCGAAGTCGAAGTCGTCGATTGACCAAATATCTTCGAAGTCCCATAAAAGGCCTTCAATTGTGTGTCGAGCGTCTGGTGGTTGTTCCTTCAGATCGAACTGGTCAATAAAAGTTCGAAAATCAAGCGAAGTTTTCTGTCGATGTCGGACGACGGTATGTCGATAACTTTCGGAATCGTCTCAATTGGAACCATGAGTTCCACGTGAGTTGCGAATTCTTCTTGCTGTCTATCGGAAGTGACGAAACTCATCTGCGGATGTTTGCGTTGCGAAACGTTGCTGACCTCTATTTCATGAGGTCCGCAAACCGTCGTATCGGTTTGTGTCCCGATAGCCGCGGCAGGCGTATGTCGAGTTGAGCCCTTCTCAACTCCACATTTGTCTTGCATACAAACAGTCGTATTCACCTTATCATGTGTCGGCGCCGGAATCTGATTAGCGCTCGTCTGCGTGTGAAACGCGAACGCAACGTCAGTCTTCAAGAGTTCCACGTAAGACCTTTTGTCGTACGAGTACTCCTCAACCAACTTCTCGGCCATCGAAATCCGAACGTATGCGTCGGCCATGAACTGTGAACCCAATATGAGAGGGCACGGTGACTGTTGCAAGACGTGACATAAGGCCTTCTTGCTAAAACCATTCGTCAAATACGAGAGCTCGACAGCGGTTTTGCAACGATAAACATCGTTTAAAACCGAAACTATTTCCAAAGTCGACGGAAATGTCAACATGTTTGTCTTTGCAGACAACTCTTCGCTAATTGAGCAGTGTTGGGCTCCTGTATCGAGTAGTGCGTCCACTTCCAAACCGTTTAAAGTAACGCGAATAAACGGTCGGAGTCCCTGAAAGTGGCGCGAGAGGCTGTGATTCAGTGGTTCGGCGCACCCGCTCCCTGAGGTGGCCCACGTCGGTTTCCCGACTGCGCGTCTCTGGGGACGGTCGCCGATTTGTCAGCAGCCGTTTCGGATTTCGACTCTCCCGAGGTCTGTTGATCTGCGCCTTTTCCGCGTTTATTCGGTTTCGGACAGTCGCTCGCATAATGTCCGAATTTGTTGCAGTTAAAGCATTTGATTCTCGGAAACGGAGGCGGGCTGCCTGACCGCTGCGACGGATTTCCCTTTGAAGGATCAGTGGCGATATTGCCGCTTTTTTGCGGGCGGTTGCCGTTTCGAGGAGAGGTCGGAACGACCGGCGAATATCGTGATTCGGTGTTTACAACATACATTATACGCATAAAAAGGTCTTGGTAATCACCTTTGAACTTGATGATATGGTTTGTGATCTGTCGACGGACTGCGGGAGTGAACTTTTCGGCGATGTTTTCGGCGATTTCCGACATATTGTTGTAACCGGCGATCTGGTGTCGTCGGATCGATTCGCGAACGAAAGCTTCGACCGTCTCGAAGTCCGAAGGGGTAAGACTCTTGGCGTCGGCGCGCGCGAGTGCCTCTTGATAGGCGGATGGGAAGGCGATCTCGAACTCGTTCCGGAATTCCTTCCACTCACATCCGTCCGTTCTGTCGAACACGTCTTTGTATTTCTTGAGGTGAAACGAACTTATGTGTTGGCCCACCGTAGTACGCCATTTCGTCTTTGCAACTCCGGCGGCGGTCGCGCGCATCTCGAAGTTATCGAGCCAGAAGGATGGGTTCGATTTCACATCAAACATCTCCATTCCTTCAAGTTTTCGGACGTGTTTCGACGACTCGAAAGTCTTGGCCAGAGTGGTCAGCGCGTTAGCTACTAGTGTATCGTTTGCTGTAGGAGACGCCAGCGAGATGTTCGCTGTAGTGGCCGCTATATGTTCCGACGTGTCCAAGACGGGTGGCGGCGGTGCGGAAGCATTGTTCAGAACGGTTTGCGAGAGAAGGAGCCGTTCAACGCGATCGATGCGAGCGTCGATAGCAGTGCGGTGTTGTCTTGCCTCATCGAGGCCGTTGTTTAGACGCGAGGCATCTCCGCGTAGACTCGTCAGCTGCGCGTCCTGCGACTGGATGTGCTCTTCAAGATAATCGATCTTTTCCGTGGCGTCCGTAAGACGTGTCGTAAGCTCTATTACGCGAGTAATCAATAATTCCACGTTTTCCGACGTGGCCTGAAAGGATTTAAACTTCGGAATCCAGCTCTCGAGGGCCGAATCGATTCGAGTGATAGAGGCCTCGAGGTGCTCACAGTGACATATTAAGTCGTTATACTTTGACGTGAGCGTGGGCGTGCCGTCTCCAGCGGTATAAGTCGCGTTATTGATTGGACTTACATTTTGAAATCGCACAGAGCGCTGCTGAGTGGGACCGGCGGCTTCTTCGCCGGCCGGGTGGTCAGTGCCATCGGTCACCTCAGTTGTATCGGTGGCGGCGGCGGCGGTCTCCGGAGGATAGAGATGTCGTCGTTTATGTCTCTTCTTTTTTTTTGGTGATAGCGGTGGGACCAGAGCATGAGACTCTTAATCTCAGGGTCGTGGGTTCGAGCCCCACGTTGGGCGCCAAATGTTATGGGCAGAACTCACTATCGGGCAAACTGATCCAGGCCACGGATAGAATTCCGTCCAAAACAATTGTGACTTCGCTTGTATGGACTCTTCGGGAACACTTAACTGACTAACGGAAGTCTATCTTCTCGTTCCCGATAAACAGAGACACAGTTAGAGATGGAAATGCGTTTATTAACTGCTCTCTACAGAGCCCATACAATAAGTGAATTCAAATACAAAATACATTTCTTATATATACTCGTATTGAGTCAAAGAGAAAAATAGTAACAAGTCATATTAGAGATCTCTGAGTATTAGAAACTACAGATAATAGTCATTTTGCAATGAAGTTAACCTTGGCCTGATACAATAATATGTTTAATGAGAGAATTAAATGTTTATTCAGATTTACCCAGTTTAAATACAAGTTTTTAAAATATTTCGAATTATGCCTGTTAAATGACTAACCTACAACAATGCTGCGCGCTGTATTATTTACAATGTTAATTAATTTAAAACTATTTTTGGCATGTATCTATAGCTTATAATACTACTATCGGTTTAATCAGATAACTCTAATTTAAAAAAAATGCATGTATTTTAAAAACATGAAATACAATTTGTTAAAAGAAAACTATTTTACAAAATTAATGTAAAAGCTTATATTTATACACATAAGCATGCTAGACACAAAGGTATTTTATATATAATTAACCATTCCTATTATAATTACTGGATTAAATTTAAAGTATACCATGCTATATAAATTAAACCTTTTTATATTTATAAAAATAATTTATTAAAAATTTTTTTGTTAATTTGGTTTTATATTACTAAATGCAAATTTGAATTAATTTGATATTACATTAAAAGTAAATTTTAAAAATAACTACAAATTATAAAAACAAAAAATAGAAAACGAATAAAGTTTTGGCGAAACACTCGAATCGCAAACAACGTTGGATTTCAATTCTTTTCAATTGTCTCCAAAATCCATTGGATTTGTTGTTCGGCTATCGGAGAGTAATACGTCGTATAGTTGTCGCCGATGTGACAGACACTCGGTATGGGTTGACCCGGCAGTCGAATGCCGTGCGAAGCGATGCCGACGAGTATTGCGCGCAAACGCCGACTGTCGACGTACTGCACGAGACCGGCGCCATAATCGCCCTTTCCGTTAAACGACATATAATGGAAATAAATTATCAATTAATCATGCTACGTTACTTTAATGATTATGCACGGATAGCAACCTGGCAAATTCGCGGCACATCACCCACATTGCGAACGCAAAGTGCGGTCCCGTCATAGCACTGACCGGCCGGTGATAAGCGGACGTCGGCTTTGCGCAGATACTCGGCGACGGTGTGACGGAAGAGACCCATTTCCATAATCCCGAACCCGAATACAGTCGCCGTCTCGTAGTCGGCGTTCAATCGCTGGTCCCGTTTCGGCAGACATATCGGGTTAATGAGATACCGGCGGCCGTCGGTGTCCGTCAGGTGTCGAGTGAACGACTGGTTTAGCCGAATCAGCGCCAAATCAAACGGCGCGTTCTCTGCATTGCTATTCCATTTGCTGTAATTCGGATGTACGTACCATTTGGCCAAATCCCGTTCCTCTTTGCCCTCGTAGTGTATACTACCCGCTCGCACGCTCTCGAATAACTTTCCCCTGGTTGTATTGCGAATAATATTTGAACATGTTGAAAATAATAAATAAGATTTAAATGCAATGAACGCACAAATGGCAGTTCGCGGCCGTCAGCACCCATTCGAATGTCAGTAATACACCGCTGCAGGAGATTTTGAACCAGAAGTCGACGTACACCGCCCAGGGAGCTTCGCCGGTGTCCGCCGGTTTGCCAGAGATTATACGGTTTTGCGCCAAATGTTTGCTATTATACGCAATATCTCTGCCGTCGACTAACATAAAAGTTTTGTTCGGAAACGTGTTTTTAAAACACTTCGAATCAAATGACAAGTAATAATATATCGGTTTATATCTGAGACCACATTCGGCGGAATTGAGGTCTTTGTGCGAGTATTGGCCCAATTCTACGAACAGTGCACTCATTGCTGCGAAACGATCGCATAATTAGTATTAATTATATTTTAAGTATCGATGCGTTTCTCGACTCACGTCCGCATTGAATGAATGCTAAACTCAGAAACAATTTAAACGCAACCATTATTCGCAAACATACAGTATATTTACAATTAATAATACAATATATTATTAACAGTTATTTTTTAATGTTTTTAATTAAATAAAAAATAGTATTTTTGATAATACACGCGCTTATGTCATACAAAGTGTTTGTAAAAACTTTAATTATTTCTCATATAATAAATAATCGCTTGAATATTGTGACAATTTATTTATTTTTTAATATTTAATAGATTTTATTAGATACGTGCTAAAATTTGTTTTAGTTTATTAAAGCTGCAAGATACAGTATATTTGCAATTAATAATACGATGTAAAAACAGTTATTTTTAAAAATGCTTGTATCTTTTAAAATACACGCGCTTATGTCATATAGAGTGTTTGAAATTTCTCATATAATAAATAATTGCTAGAATAATGTGCCAATTTATTTAGAATTTAGTAGATATGATAAAATTCGTGCTGAAATTTGTTTTTAATTAAAACTGCCAGATAATTTTATAATAAAACTAGAAAGCACTATAAAAATACTTGTTAAAATAATTACAAAATATATTACCCTCAGCATTTACTATTATAACAAGTTAATTTTAATATTTATTAAATCAGTTTATATCCTGATCTTATTTTCGGATTTTATTTTGTTATCAAAATGCAAGCAATACAATTCATCAAGTTACTATTAACGTATAAACAAACGATATTTAGTTTTGTACTGCATAATTTGCATTGAAAAATGCAAACTGCATTTGCCGATTATTTTCGATTAAATTCATGTAATATCTAAATTAAAAATTAAAATATACAGTATGCTCGTTATGGATTGTATAGGAATAACATTTTATTTTAAAAATTGAATTTTACCATTTGATAATTTTTTTAAATATAAACTTATGCTTATTAAACAAAATTATTAACTCATTTATTTAAAAATAACCTTTTTATAATTTACTTAATTATTTTACCTAAAAATTAGTTTTATGCTAGTTTATTTTGTCAGAACTTAGTATATTGTATTATATGTTTTTATTAACTAATGATATTTATTTAATCAATTTTAAATATAATTTTTTAGTGTGTAATGTATTTAGTAATAACATTTTTGGTAAAACATAACATGCAAATTTATTATATTATAAATTAACATAAAATTATTCATTATTAAGAATATTATGTTTTGTGTTTTCATAAAATAATTATATTTATAGTGTTAAACTTAACTAGCTTAATTTATATTTTACTAATTCTTAAATTTGTCTAGCACAAAGCATAAACTAGCCAATATAATATTGAAATAATAATAAATATGTTTTTCTAATCAAATAACTAAAAATAATTTATAGCTATATATTTTTAATGATAATTTTATTGAATTAATTGTTGATGCTTGTGTAACAGTGCTAGTTTTCGAATTGAATTAATTTGAATAATTAACTGTTAATTACTTGAGAACTATACAAAATATTAATTTTAAAACATAAACACTATGTTAATATAAGTAGAATGTTTTTGTGGATTTTAAATCTTTATAAATATTATGCATAATGTATTGATAACATTTTTGGTAAAACTTAGATTATATGCAAATTAACTACATTATAAATCAACACTCATCATTATTGTTTTATTTGTTTTAAAAAAAACACATACAGTAATAAACTTATACAAAATTTTGAAGTAGCTTAATCTTTTTATTAATTACTAAATATGTAATTAGATAATACAAAATTAAACTAGCCAGAGCAAAGCATAAATTAGCAAATATAAAAAAATTATGTATATATTTATTATAAAACATTAAAAAAAATACTAATTATTATAGTTAATTAATTGTTGAAACTCGTTTAAGGATGCATAAATAATCAAAACACTTGTACAAATCCAAATAATTCACTGTTAATTATATAAAAATTATACAAATTATTTATTCGAAAGCATTAACTTTATAATAAATAGAATGTTGTTATGGATTGGAAATCACTATAAAAATATCTGTTTAAAATATTTACAAAAGATATCATTCGAATCATTTACTATAATAGTGTAATTTTTATTACTAAAAACTCAACCAGTTTAAAACAATTAAACAATGATAATAACTACACTATTAATTATTACATGCATAATTCTAATTCTACTGCTTATTTTTGGCGTTTCTGGCAATTTACTAATTTCCATAACAATCGCTTTAAAAACATCGATGCGTACTATTATTAACATGTTATATTTTAATTTATCGTTGTGTTACATGCTACTTTGTATTCTCGAAAACTCACTACTTATAAAACTAATTGTAATAAAATTGTTAACAAATCAAACATGGATTATGCCTGAAGAATTATGCCAGATCTATTTATTTATCAAGGGTAATATTATAAAAATAAATATATGTTAATACTGTACAGTATAAATTAATTAATTAAAATATTCTGACTGGGTATCAGAGGTCTGTCTGTTTGGATGTTCGCTAACACTGCTGTCGATCGAAGCGAACCGAGAATTGGGAAACAAATACCCGATTCTCGAGCGAAGACCGACTCTAACCGGCTGTGCGTTTATATGTATAATCTGGATAATAGCCGTCGTGTTTGCTTTACTATTTAGCCAGCTTAATCCACAATGCTACATTAATTCTCCATTGTTTTCGAAAAAACAACTAATCGGTTGGATATCGGTGTGCATTGAGTTTGCGATTCCGTTCGCTATTATTATACGCCGTTTGAAGAATAGGATTCGCGATATGAATGTCAGCGCCGATAGACTCTCATTCGCGATAACACTCCTATTTATTATTGCTTGGCTCCCATCTAGTATGGTAAACTTTGAATAAACCAATTTGTAGTAGGCGTGATTAATTATATAATAAATATACTTAATTCTAGCTTGCTAATGTGTACAAGTTTCAATCGGAATCCGCAACAAATTATATAGCTTTAATCTCCGTTACATTACTGGCGCTGTCCTCGACTTGCATTAACCCGATTCTGATCGTCCGCTTCGATACCGACTTTCGCCGACATTTCGCACAACTATTCCGTTGCTGTCGTTGTCGTCGAAACGCTTCGAATTCAGCGCCGATTCAAGCGATTGACGCGATTTGTGGCCAAACCTTTGAAATGCGAGAAATTAATGTTTAATCAGATAACTCTAATTTAAGATAAACGCATGTAAGACTTACTTATGACGATACTTACATGACAATACTCATTTTAAAAACATAAGAATAAAAGACAATTTGTTAAAAGTATAAAATTATTTTACAAAATAAATGTTAAAATACACTGTATTTTAAATTTATTGTATATTTGCGAACAATAATTTATGCGGATCATTTCTTAATTATTAATATTTTAATATTTATTCAATGCAGACGTAAGTTGAGAAACACATAAATACGTATACGATAAATACGATATCTTTGACTGGGTTTTAGAATTATTTAGTAATCCTGCTCAATTTTACATGAATAACGCTAGCATATATATTATAAAATTTTTAATTTGGACGGGCTTGCTTATGACGATACTTACATGACAATACTTATTTTAAAAACATAAAATACACTTTGTTAAAAGTATAAAATTATTTTACAAAATAAATGTTAAAATACACTGTATTTTAAATTTATTGTATATTTGCGAACAATAATTTATGCGGATCATTTCTTAATTATTAATATTTTAATATTTATTCAATGCAGACGTAAGTTGAGAAACACATAAATACGTAGATTATGTACTAATTGTGCGA
>JAQIXC010001773.1:0-13145 GCA_034697605.1 Metabelba pulverosa
ATCTAGTACATCGGCAAGTCATTGAGTAAGCAATGTAGAAGTTTGCTAATAATTATAAAATCTTCCTTGGTTAATAATTTTTGTACTAATTTTATTTATGAATTGCTAGACTGGAGCGGAAGAGTTACATCCATTTACTGCAACGCTATCTAACGCTTCGATTGCACTCCGGCACCGAATCCATCGCTAAGTGTCACCGATTAATCAGCTGTTTATCGGAATTAGATTTATTAGACATGGCAATTTTAAAGTTTTATAAAATGCAAAATATATTTACCTTTCCACTTATGTCTGAGTGTTTTGATAGAACTAATTTGTAATATTTTGTCAAAAGTTTTGTTTTATTTTATTTATTCTGTATATAATTTCATTTTAGTTTATTATGAAATTTTTACCATAATAAGAAAAATTATACTCCTTGATGTTAAATGACCCATTCTATTATTATTTACACTTAAAATATATGCTTTATTTTTTACAATAAAATTGCACTGCATAAAGTACCGTATATTAGAGTATAAAAAAGTGATGCTAATCTAAGTTATTTATATCTAGCCAATTAAGTATTCAAGGTTATTTCGTACGATTAAGATAAATTATATAAAAAATATTCAATGTATTTTTTAATAAGTTTTATAAATTTAATTAAATGCATAATTTTTACTAATAAATAACAGACTATTAACGTATATTAAATTTATGCAACAAATAAATAAAAATAAGTTTACAATAAGATGCCAAACATTTGTGGCGTTTGTGGTGACAAAGCATTCGGTAATTTAATTAAATCTATTTTTACCTAACATTATAAAATCAATAATTAAACTGATATTACTTTGTAACATATTATTACTTAGTCTTACGTTTTTATAAAAATTAACATGGTTATAAATAAAAATATAAATTATTAAATAACTAAACATGACATAGATTATGTTCCTTAATTTATTCTGATTGTTAATTTGTAACTTGGTATTTTTTAAACACAGGCAGAAATTTCGGAGCGATTAGCTGCGAGACGTGTAAAGCGTTTTTCAGACGCCATACGCCGAAACCCGATGTATACAATATTAATTTTGCACATATTTACAATGTACAAAATTACTTCTCTCTCGCCACTGGCAGAAATTAACATGCTATTTAGGAGAAAACTGCCAAATCGATTTAAATACTCGTGTTAAGTGTAAACGGTGTCGACTGTTGAAGTGTTTCGCTATCGGAATGCGAAAAGTATTAAATATTTTTACCCAAAAAACAACATTAAATTCAATAATCGATTTAATATTTTATTTCATATTTAAGGAAATGATTCTAACGGACTGTGAGAGGCGTAAGAGAAATGCAAGCATTGGAGAGAATCGGCTTAAAAAAGGCAAACAAATTAATAATAATTTCGAAGTTTATAATTCGGCGCCGAAATCAGTGGACATCAAACCGAATACAGCAATCGATATACAGGACTTGAGTCGTATCAATAGCGGCGGACAAAACGCGGCGACTAATAACTATTTGATGGTCACCCGTGTATCAGATGTCGGCGCTATCAGCCGTCGAGACAATGCATGGCTTATAAGCCCAGAAACCTTCAAATTGGCTGCCGGTGTCGAAGTGCCTGCGCTATTCCATGATAATGTATCGTTGGCTTCCGGCACCGACAGCTCCGGGCTGTCTATCGGCGCACACATACCTGACATTGAGGACCATAGCTCAGACATCTGTCTGAATGACAGTCTCGATATTGGCTTTAATTTCGATGATAATAGTTTTGCCGATAGTGTGCCGATAGTGATCACTACTGATAATGACGACCCGAACCCAACAAACACATTGTCGCCGCTATCGTCGAGTAGTGCAGTGATAGCGCGACCTATGGCTGAGTTTAGCGTTAGTCTCAACGAACTCGAGGGCAACAAATTGGCCGAACTGTTTGCCATCACGAAGTATCTGCGCAACCGCTCGGACACGCGAATCAGGCATTAAGTTACAAAATTTCAAGACATGAATATTACCATGCAGAAAAAGGTAAATTTTGAGATTAAGCGTATTGTACAAATGTCGAAACATCTGCGTGGCTTTGACACACTTCCCAAGCATAATAGGATTATCATGCTGAAATATTCGGCATTTATTACCGTAGTTTTGCGAATGGCAATGCACTTTAACTACGAACAGCAGTATTTTGATGTCATTACAGTTAAGTATATAATTTAATAATTTTTACATATTTGTTTATCTATTACATTGATTTATTTACATATAGTTACCTATGGTATGAGTATTTTTAATAATTAAATAAAATCAACATGCTACAAAAATTAAAATAATCCAAATAATTGCTGTAACAATAAACAAATAATAATGTTTTGCATGTCTATGACTCGGACTACTCAACGGCGGTAGAGCTGCGACAGTACGCCGCCGAAGACCAAACGGTCTATAAATATCATAAGAATTATTTGGATTTAATGACTAATGAGTGGAACTCAGATCTAGTTGTTATGGATTTAGTAACTTATTTTCATTACCAATCTCATTTTAAATTCAATTACTATTTCTGAGTAATTTAATTAAAATAATTCAATACATTTGCTGCACAGTTGACGGCAATACTGCTATTTAACCCCAATCACCCGAATCTATTGCATCGAAAAGTTATTGAGTAAACAATTTGCTAATTGCTAATAAATCTGATAATTATTTTATTAAAAGTTTTTGTACTAATTATGTTTATTTATCGCTAGACTGGAGCGGAAGAGTTACATCCATTTACTGCAACGCTATCTAACGCTTCGATTGCATTCCGACACCGAATCCACCGCTAAGTCCACACGACTTAGCAATTGTTTGTCGGAATTAGATTTGTTAGACAATGCGGTCGCGAAGTTAAATAAATTGCAAATTATATCTCCCTTTCCACTGTTGTCCGAGTTACTTGATCGAGGTGATTTATGATGTTTTGTAATAAATATTGTCTTGTTTATGTAAATATACATTTTATTCGGCAAATGAAAGTTTTTTTTATTTATTAATTAAATTTACATAATTTAAAAATAATTTATCAGCTTTAAATATTGTTACTAATACAACGTGTTTATATCTGTAACAATATTTATACTATATGCGAGATAATTTTTATCACTATTTATTTTAGATTGTTTCAAGGTTATTATGCGAATCTATACAGGAAAATAATATTAAATGCATCATTGTATTTACACTTTGCTATTTTAATTGTATTGAATGTTTTGTTTTGATTTTTAAAATAACAATATTTGGCTTTTGTATATTAATTGTAAATGTTAATTTAATTATGCATAAATAATTAATAACTTTATATACAAATAAATTAAATCAACAAACTTAAAAAAAAATGTCGAGCATATGTGGCGTTTGTGGTGACAAAGCATTCGGTAATTTAATGAAAATTATTTTTATTTGCAAAACATTTAGTTTTAAAATATTATTTAACTATTTAATATATTTTGCGTTTTTAATTTTTTTAACAATTATTATTTTACTAAAATAAATCATTTTCTAAATGAAATAAACTGTGTATTTTAATTCAACCAGGCAACAATTTCGGAGTGTTTAGCTGCGAGTCGTGTAAAGCATTCTTCAGACGCAATGCCTCGAAATTGAATGTAAATAATAATATTTATTTAATAATTAATATATTCTACAATGATCAAACTGTTCATATGTTAACAAGCGCAGAACTTCAAATGCTTTTTGGGCGAAAATTGTCGAATCGATTCGAAAACTCGTCTCAAGTGTAAACGGTGTCGACTGTCGAAATGTTTTGCCAATGGAATGAAAAAAGTATTCAATACTAAAAAATCGAATTCAATAACAAAATATTGTTTCCGAACGTATGTAAGGAATTGATTCTAACGGACGACGAGAAGCGAAAGCGAAAGACACTCATCGAAGAGAATCGGTATAAGAGAGGCAAACAAATGAGTGAAGGTGTTGATTGTGCGGTAAAATCAGTGGACAAGTCGGTCGATACCAAACCGAATAATTCAGTCGAAGCGCACGACTTGAGTCTCATTGATAGCTGTGAAGCAAACGCCGCGATTAATGTCATTGTGTTTAACACGAATATAATTGACAGTCGAGTATCATCTGCTGCCGACATAAGCCTTTCGGACACTGAATGGCCGTTAAATACAAAAAGTTTTGAATCGGACGACAGTCCCGAAAAATCCCAATTCTGTCCAACTGTCCCGTTAGGTGTCGGCGATGACCGCTTAAGTCATATGGAGTTGGAGTTGTCTCACAGCGCCGCCATATTAACGCCTAATATTTGCGACAATAGTAGCGCCGAAAGTGTGTCGACGACTGCCGATAATGACAGCGCGAGTCAAGAGTACCGCTTGTCGTCGAGTAGTGCAGTGATAGCGCGACCGATACGTGAGTACAGCGTTTGTCTCAACGAACTCGAGGGCAACAAATTGGCCGAACTGTTCGCCGCCACTCGCTATCTAACCACCCGTTCCGATACCGTAATCGGCTATTCGACCAAAGAGTTCTACGAAGTGGCGCAAACACTGCAGAAAAAAGTCGACTTTGAGATCAAACGTATTGTGAAAATGTCAAAAAATCTACATATCTTTCAGTTATTACAAGAACATGATAAAATTATCATGCTCAAGTATTCGGGTTTCATGCTTGTTGTTCTGCGATTAGCAATGCACTTTGATTACGAGCAGCAGTTCTGGAATGTCATTACAGTTGAGAATAGAAATCAATCTTGTTTGAAAATATTGTAATTTTTAGTTTACTGTTAAAATTAAAATTACCATGTTTGTATAGGACTCGGACTACTCGACAGCAGTAAAGCTACGTGTTTATTTTGATGAACAGCGAGATATCTATAGACATCATAAAAAGTTCTTAGACTTAATGGCCAACGAGTGGGACGCCGATGTTGTAATAATTGACCTGGTGAATTTCTATCATTAGTTTTATTATTATATCACGTTTATTTAACTTTATATTTGATAAATGTTTGTGTTTTTAAACTCATGTAACATTTATTTAATTATGAATAGTTAACGGCGATATTATTATTTAACCCAAACCGACCAAATCTACGACAACGCGAAGTCATTGAGTATGTGTTTAATAACTTGATATTTATTTTGAATTGTTTAAATAATAATTTTTGCAATAAATTCAATTCTATTTATGAATTGCTAGACTGGAGCGGAAGAGTTACATCCATTTACTGCAACGCTATCTAACGCTTCGATTGCATTCCGACACCGAATCCACCGCTAAGTCCACACGACTTCTCAATTGTTTATCGCAATTAGATTTGCTGGACAGTGCCATGTCAAAATTTTATAAAATGCAAACTATATTCTCTATACCACTTATGTCCGAACTATTTGATAGAACTCATTTCTAATATATCATATGAAAATTGGTGTAATCAGATTAGTATAAAATAAACTTGATGCTAAAATATATTTAAATCACGAATGTTTGTAAAATTATTGTTAAAATGTTAATTTTGAAATGCTTAATTTGTCATTCGATGGAGTTAATCTATATTACCTTATGTGTTAAATTGAAACGAGATAAAAATAAAAACAATATATAAATAATTATATTTTAAGAGCAAGTATTTTTTAAAACATAACAAAAATTATATACTAAATGCATTATAATAGCTCAATAGAAAAGTAATATTTTTAGTGATGCTAATGTGAGTTAAAAGCATCTAGCCATTTATTATTTATCGCTATGGAGTTAGATAACCTTTTGTTTCAAGGCTATCATGCGAGTTTATTTAGTAAAATTATACTACGTGGTTTATTATATTTCGCAATTTGTTATTAACATTGCACTAAACATTTGATTTTACCTTTCAAAATAATTCATGTTTGTAAAATAATTTTAAATTCGTATCTGATAAATTTTATACATTGAATAAACAAGATAGACAATATGTCAACGATTTGTAGCGTTTGTGGAGACAAGGCCATCGGTAATTTATTTTTGTTTTAATTTTCCAATTAAGCAGTTATTAAAAATAGCTAGTTATATTGGACTATTTTCAAAATATCGGCCAGATTATTTATACACTTGATACTCTTACTATTGAACAATCTAACTTGGCAGTTTTTAACAACAGGCAGGAATTTCGGAGTGTTTAGCTGCGAGTCGTGTAAATCGTTTTTCCGACGCAATGCACCAAAACCGAACGTATTCTAGCATTATAATTTTACTTATTTTTACAATGTACTGTATAAAACTATTTGTTTGTTTCTGGCAGAAATTTCAATGCTTTTTGGGTGAGAATTGTCGAATCGATTTGAAAACTCGCCTTAAGTGCAAACGATGTCGACTATTGAAGTGTTTCTCTGTTGGGATGAAAAAAGTATTCAATACTAATAGAAATTAATTTAATACTAAATATAATATATTATTTCCAAACAATTCTAAGGAATTGATACTAACGGACGACGAGAAGCGTAAGCGGAAGACACATATAGAAGAGAATCGGCTTAAGAGAGTCAAACAAAACGAAAAAAGCGGCGAAGTTTGCAATTCAATGCCGGAGTCAGTGGACAGCGAATCGAGTCGAATGAATAGCAACAAACAAAACGCCGAAATTAATGGCAATCTATTGAACAGTAATATAGTCAACAGTCGTGTATCAGTCGATGCCGACTCGAGCCGTACGGATAATGCGTGGCTTTTAAGCCCAAAAACTCTAGAATTCGCCGCAAGTCTCGAGATGTCTGAGACATGCGATGAGAGCGTATCGCTGGCGTCCGGTTCAGACATATCAAGACGTGCGCTGTCCGAGTGGTCTATTGTGGCCGACATATCGAAGATTGTCGACTATAGCCAAGATATGTCTGTTGATGACAGTCTCGATATCATAACTAATATTTGCGACAATAGTGTTGCCGATAGTGTGGCTATGATTGTCAATACTGACGGCGCGAATCAAGCGGACGAGTCGTCGCCGTTGTCGTCGAGTAGTGCAGTGATAGCGCGACCTCTGCGAGAGTACAGCGTTTGTCTCAACGAACTCGAGGGCAACAAATTGGCCGAACTGTTCGCCGCCACGAAGTACCTGACCACCCGTTCCGATACGAAAATCGGGTTTACCCTGGACAATTTTTTCGATGTAATTCCTACAATGCAGAAGAAAGTTGAATTCGATATTAAGCGTCTGGTAAAAATGTCGAAAAATCTGCGTGGTTTTTGCGCATTGCCCGAGCATGACAAACTTATCATGCTCAAATATTCGGGGTTTATTACTGCAGTCTTGCGAATGGTTATGCACTACAACTTCGAAGAGGAGTGTTTCAATGTTATTACAGTTGAGAATATGATTTTATTATTTTGAAGCATACTTTTAATATGCATTGTTCTTATTTAGTTAACTGTATAAACTATTTTACAACGTGTTTTATTTATTAAAATAATTATTGAGTTATCCAATATTTATACAGTTAACTAAATTTTATACTATGTATAAGACTCGGACTATTCAACGGCGATCAAAATGCGTCTCTACGTCGCCGAACATCAAAACGTTTATAATCATCACAAAAAATATTTGCAATTAATGGGTAACGAGTGGGACTACGACATTATTATTATTGATTTGGTATTTGAACATGCATTTTTATTACCAATTACAATTCACAAAAATCTGTTTTGCTATTGACTTGTTAGAATAACATAATTTCTAAATTTCTGTTATAGTTGACGGCAATACTACTGTTTAACCCGAATCGCCCGAATTTATTGAATCGCGAAGTCATTGAGTACATAGTTATTAACAGCTTGCTATTAATTGAACAATTTTTTATTTAATTAAATTTTATGTATCTATTGCTAGACTGGAGCGGAAGAGTTACATCCATTTACTGCAACGCTATCTAACGCTTCGATTGCATTCCGACACCGAATCCACCGCTAAGTCCAGAAGACTATTGAATTGTTTAACGGAATTAGATTTGTTGGACAATGCGGTCGCGCAGTTTAGTCGATTGCAAATGATATTGCCCAGGCCACTATTGTCCGAGCTATTTGATCGAGATCATTTATGAAAGTAAAATATAAGTTACTTAAAGTGAGAGTTTTTACAACGCAAAAAAAGTAAACATGACACTAAAATAAAATTGTTTAACATTTTATTTATTTTAAAAAATTGCCAAAACTTGACTTTAATTTCAATATATTATATAAGAAACTAATATATTTTGCATATTTTTTTAGAAGTGCTATTATTTTAACAATCTAATTTAACAATGTGAAACAAGTTGAGTTTTAAAATTTAGCTAATCGCATTGCAAAGTTTATAGCATGTATAGAACAAAATAATGAATATTAGATTGCTCTGTAGTTGTTACTAACTTATCACATTTAGTTATCACTGAAAAATAATCACAATAATAAATAGCCATGTTTTTCTTAATGTTGTGTATATACAACACTGTTAATATAACATAGTTGTTTTTCATTACGACAATTTACAAAAACTTCAAAATTTTAAATTGTTTTAAAAATGTCCCATGTTTGTGGAATTTGTCACGGAAAAGCAATTGGTTGGTAAATTTTTAAAAATATGTTTTATTAAATTTAAAATTTATTGTAAATTAAATTTTGTAAAAATTAAAAAACATGCCAATTGTTTAATCAAGTTGTGCGGAAGTTAATAAACGTATTATATATTTCAAAACATTGACTATCATTTATAATTTTGTTTCTCTTACAATAAAAAAAACTATTTATAAAATTATCAAGTTAATTTAAACTTGTTGCGATTTTAAGGCTACAATTTTGGAGCGATTAGCTGCGAGTCGTGTAAAGCCTTTTTCAGGCGCAGCGCATCACTACTAGACGTAAATAAATGTATTTTGCACTGTATTAATTTAAAAATTATCTAATTTATTTATTTATTAAGAAAATGAGTTGCTATTTGGGTGAAAACTGTCACATTCATTTTACAAATCGCAATTCCTGTAAGCGGTGTCGACTGTTGAAGTGTTTTGCTATTGGAATGAAAAATGTATTTAATGTACAGTTTTATTCATTAATATATTGGTTGTCATTTTCGACTTTGTCATACAGTATTTGAATAACATTTATTTTAAAATAAAATTAATGCATTAAACACACAATGTTTTGGGACAGGTTTGTCCCTTTCAAACATAAAATTTATGCTAAAAATTGTCACGCTAGCGGTTAAAATCCCCTAATGCATCAAGCTTAATTTGTATCAAGCTTAAGCTAAATTCTTAAAATAAAATTTTTTATTTAATAAAATATATTCTTGAATAAGGAATATATTCGTACGGATGAAGAGAAACGTTTGCGAAAGGCATTCATCGCAGAGAATCGGCTCCGAAAGAGCAAACAATTGGTTAAAAGTGGCAATTCATTTACGGTTACAACAGTTCCAACACAAATCATTAATACCATGGTTAATTTACCCGAACAAATCAACATTAATGTAAAAAATTATTGCACTTCGGCTGACATCAGCCTAAACACTGATGACACGGAATGGTCTCTGAATAGCCATATATCAGAGGTTAAGAAAACCAATGTTTGCGACACTAGTGCTGCCGATAGTGTGTTAATAACTGCCGATAATAACGGCCCGAATTTGTTATTGCCGTCGGCGTCGTGTAGTTCAGTGATAGCGCGACCGATGCGTGAGTTTAGCGTTTGCCTCAACGAACTCGAGGGCAACAAATTGGCCGAACTATTCGCCGCCACTCGCTATCTGCGCTGTCGAACGGACGCCCGACTCGCGTCGACAGTCGCCGACTACGCGCAGACGCTTCTGACCGTATATACGAAGTGCGACTTCGAGCTGAAACGCATTGTGAAAATGTCGAAAAGTATACGCGCTTTTCGATGTTTGTCCGAGCATGATAAAATTATTCTGCTTAAGTATTCCGGCTACATGGTTGTAATCATGCGAATGGTTATGCACTTCAACTACGATCGGCAATATTGGAATTGGGGAGTCGGCTGGAAAACAAACGGCTATCACTTGTAGGTTTTCTTTTACCGAACTATTAGAGGCGTACTTATTGTTTATAAATACTAAACAATACTATCACAGTAAGTACGTCTCTAATAGTTCGGTAAAAGAAACAATTCAAGGTATTACAAGCGAATATCCGTCTGTTTTCCAGCCCTCTCCCCAATTTTATTACAGTTGAGTCAGCTATTACCATGCAACAATTTTTGCTATCTATCTATTTATTTTCATATATCTAATTCTTTAAAAATCCCAAATCTAGCGAAATAAGCGCTTTATCAAGTTGAATTTTAATAGAGTATATTGTAATAGTTCTACCAGTTTATCGCACAGTTAGGACCAATAATAATTTTTATATGCGCTGTAAACTATTATGCTTAAAATATTATAAATACTTGATATTTATAAAAACAAATACTTCCCACTTCATATAATTAAAAATGTGTCACTCTAACTTAATAAGAAATACACAAACATTCTATGTAAATAATGCAGGACTCGGACTACTCGACTGCCGTAATTCTACGACCTTACTTTCCGCATCAAGTACCATTTTTCCAACATCATAAGAATTATCTCGATTTAATGGCTACTGAATGTGATTCCGATGTTGCTTATTATTGATTTGGTTAGATAAATTTTTAAATAAATTACAATGTTACAATAAAATATATGCTGAATTTATTATTTGCGCTATGGCTGACGGGAATACTAATCTTTAACCCGAATGGCCCGAACCTAATGCATCGGGAAGTGATTGAGTGAGAAAATACATTTACTTATACTAATGTAAAAATTTGCATGATAATTATATTTATGATTTACTAGACTGGAGCGGAAGAGTTACATCCATTTACTGCAACGCTATCTAACGCTTCGATTGCACTCCGGCACCGAATCCATCGCTAAGTCGAGACGACTATTGAGTATAATACCCGAATTAAGCATGTTAGATAGTACGGTAATGAAAACCTACCAAACGCAAAATGTAATCAAATTTCCGATATTAACCGAAATCTTCGACCGAAACAATTTATAGTAAATAATAAAATAATAAATATATTTGCAATTATAACATTAACATTATTATACATTTTAAAGTTAATTGTTTCTATTAACCTATTGAAACAATTTCTACATTTTTTTGACAACAAAAGTACAACATCATTTATAATAGAGATGCGGTAACATTTTTTACACAGATGCTTTTAAGTTTCAAAATAGATATTCGCGCATAATAAGTTATGTCAACATCTACCGTATTTGTACTTAAGTATTAGTTATCTTAATAACATTAAAAGTGCACACTTACTATTCAAGGCTGAAGCTATTGCATTGATCGAAAGCGCATTCGTCTTGCTTATTTACAAGCGATAATGGAGTTTAGCATTCTACATTTATTCATGTAGCATTAATTAAAGTTTGTTGTAATATTATAAAATTCTCATTTTAAATCATCTTGACAAACTATGAACTATCGACATGTTTGCAGCATTTGCGGCGATAAAGCGCTCGGTTTGTATACAGAATATATATTTGCTCTAGATTATTTATTTATAAATACAGTGTATTGTAAAAATCTCATTTAGTGCAATGTATTAAATTAAAATTGTAAACATGTTAAATTACTATCCTAACTAAGGTTACAATTTCGGAGCCGTTAGCTGCGAGTCATGTAAAGCTTTTTTCCGACGCCATGCGCACAAAATTGATGTAAAATTGCATTTCTATTCTATACTTATCATGTTTATACTGTATTAAACTAATTCTTATTTCCAAAAAAAGCAATTAAAATGCAATTTCGGAAAAACTCATTTAACCGAAAACTGTCGAATCGATATCGAAACTCGCAATTCGTGTAAACTGTGTCGGCTGTTAAAGTGTTTTGCCTATGGAATGAAAAAAGTAATCATGTTTAAACTATCAAACATAGTATTAATATTAATTAAATTAATTTTTATCCTTGCTATTTTTAGCAATTGATTTTAACGGAGGATGAGAAGCGGCGACGACAAGCACTGATAGAAAAGAATCGGCACAAGAAGTGCAAACGAATTGATCAAAATACTGATGTTTTCGATTCGGCGCCGAATGACTGGCGCGAAGTGGACGACAGCCGAGTGCCGGAAGTTTGTCCGAATGGCAGTCACAGAATCGGAACGTATAGTATCGCGAATAGTGTTACCGACAGCGCGTCGATGAATGACAACACCGACAGCGCGAGTCGACCAAAATCTACGGCGCCGTTAGCCACGACTTGTGCGATAATAGCGCGACCTCTGCGGGAGTACAGCGTTTGTCTCAACGAACTCGAAGGCAACAAATTGGCCGAACTGTTCGCCGCCACTCGCTATCTGACCACACGTTCCGATACGCGCATCGGCTTTATAGCCGACGAGTATCGCACTTCGGTTCGGGCGCTACATATGAAGGGCGAGTTTGAAATGAAACGTATTGTGCGAATGTCGAAAAATATACATGCTTTTCAGTGTCTACACAAACACGATCAAATGATCTTGCTCAAATATACCGGATTTATGATTGTAGCCATGCGACTAGTAATGCACTTTAATTACGAAGACCAGTACTGGAATTTAATTACAGTTGAGCATGCTTATTTATATATTTAAATTTATTTAGCTAATTTATTCTCAAGTGTTAAATTTATACTTAACAAAACAAAATAAATAAAGTGAATGATTGTATTGAGTAGGACTCGGACGACTCGACTGCTGTCCCGTTGCGCGTCCACTGCGACGAACTGAGACCTGTCTTCAGACAAGACAAGCGATACTTGGATTTGATGGCTAATGAGTGGAACTCCGATGTCGTTCACATTGATTTGGTAACAATTTTTTAATTATTACAAAACATATTTTTATTACTTTTATGTGAAATAATTTGCATTACAGTTAACCGCAATTATACTTTTTAATCCGAATTTACCGAATTTATACAATCGAGAAGTAGTGAAGTAAACATACATATTTAAACTAACAAAAGTACGAATTACTGAATATTCATTATATTTACTAAACTATTCCCTAGACTGGAGCGGAAGAGTTACATCCATTTACTGCAACGCTATCTAACGCTTCGATTGCATTCCGACACCGAATCC
>JAQIXC010001774.1:0-13142 GCA_034697605.1 Metabelba pulverosa
TTGTCACAATTGCATACATTCCTCAATCCATTCATATATCTGCGAGAACTGAACCCATGTATGCGCAACAACTTCACTGTAAGTCTATATCCGAATCATATTCTAAACACGGGATCAATATTTTATTTAAATATTGTGCTGGGCAAATTTAAAATATCCAATCAATCATATTAGATTCTTTGGTAAAAATGATATTAAAAATATATTTTAAAACATATTAAATCCGTATTCAAGTCATACATAAATACTATTAAACTTAATCTTTAGGTTATTTGAAAGATATTATTGTGAATGTACAGTATTTACAATTTCTTCCGTCTTTTCGTATTTTATGCATTCTAGATTTACCAGATGTAGCTTTTTGTGAAAGTTATTTTAAGAATTTATAATCTTATCTCCGATAACTAAATTGAATGAAAATATTTTGCAAGTGTTGTAAATCCGACGCACAAGTCGGTAGTGTCAAGGTAACTTATAGCATGTTACGCAATGTGTGAGGAATCTAATAAGAGCGCAGACACAGTGAAGACACACTTAAATTGAGTGAATGCTAATTGAATTGTAATTCGTTCGCCGACTCGTCAGCAGATCCTAGAGTTGCGTTCAATACTCGACCGAAGACTTCCGAAATCGTGTTACGAAAAGTCGGCGCAAAAGCGGTCGCAAATCGATAGGAACTCAATGGAGATCTTACCCCGAATTGGAACCCATTCGACGAAAACACAGTTTTCTATTAATAATTCCGTTCTTTGAGTTACTTCTCATTACGTTTTCTTCGAATCGCATTTTTGCGAATTAAATAGAACTCATGTTTTAATTATGTGTTACTTCAACACAATATTTTGAGACTATTTTTATCAAGTGTTTCCACTTAGCTATTAGACACTCAAAAGTATTGGCAAACTTGAGAATGTAAAGTACGGTATTATGGCATATAGTACATGCTAGTTATTATGTACAAAATTTAAATAAAATAAAATATTTCAATATTATCAAATATATATTTCAATCACATAAACTGTTGTATGAATTTCTAAATATAAAATATTGCGTTAATTGACAGCTACTATGGCTTTGGTCGTAAAATTACATTATGAATTGTAAAATGATATTAAGTTTTTGCCTAATTTAATGTTAAGATATAAGTACTTATCTTATTTGTATAATCATACGGTAATTCTGGTAAAATGTTGGACAATTTAAAAGTATTAAAACAAATTATATTAAATAAAATATAGAGTTATTATTAATATAATTAATTAATTTTATATTGTAGACTCTTTATATATTTTGATAAATTGATGTGAGTTACTAATATTTTTAATTTCTACACTGTTTAAATAAATCTGTAAAATATCAAACATAAAACACATGCTTATAATAATAAAAAGCTTATTATTTTTAGCTTCTATGTAATAGTGGCAGAAGTAATTCATAACTGTTTTTTGTATATGAATTTTTAACATAATGTACCTTTGAATTAAATTTAAAGTAAATGCTGCATTATAATAAAATTGAATAAAACTATTAGTGGATACTGTTAATTAAAACTTTTATCCATATTTTGTCTATTTGGATTGTTAAAGTTATAAAATATATCAAAACATTATTTGTTAATCTAATTATTATTTTAAAATTATAATTATACTTATTAATACATTTATGGTTTTAAAAGCTAAGCTTGCATATTTTGTAATGTTCTCTATTGTAAGCATAAAAATAAATTAATTAAAATAGAATTTTAATTTATAATAAATATTTAATGTAAATGTAATTGAATTTTTGTAAAATTAAATAAATTTACAAAAATGTAATAAAATTAGAGTTACATATTTCATACTTTGTGTATAAGATTAAAAATAACATTAATATATACTGTATAGCAACTATCTCGAAAATATATTCACCTATAAAATGAATTAATTCATCAACATAAAAAAATTGGACTTGTTTTTATTTTCTACAATTTTTCTTATGAGTCGCATTTTGAATAACTGTTACGATTTAAGTTTTTTTTTATTAAAGATATAAGTTTTTATAAACTAAAGTATAATATGTAATATACAATTAGCATTTACATTTTATCTATACTTTGCAATTTAAAAAATAATGTTAAATGAGTATAGGAAAAAATATGCTTAATTTGTTTTAAACTACAATTCATTTATTGTACAATTATTATTTACCTTACATCTTTACATTTTTGTAGGTGTATATATAAAACTTTATTTTTAATTTAAGCATTATTTAATTTTATAAAAAAATTATAATGAATAAGCTTTAGTCAAGAGCTCCAAGGGCCAGTGTTTAAGGTCGCTGCTGTATAAAATAGCATTGTATAATATACCGCAAATCTAGTTTAAATATTCAATGAATTGGTTTATATCTGAGACTAGATATGTCGCTACTGTTGCCTAAGTTTTCAGAACAGAACTGAAATATTTGGTCTAAAATCTGAACAACTATTCAAAGAATAATCTTCGCATACATATTGATATGCAAATTTGCAAACCAGCTAATAAAAACTAATTAATAAGTTTAGCATTAAATATTTATTAGCTAACAATAAACTAATTAATTGATTTTATATATGAAGTAACTTTTACATTAAAAACAATGAATTATCTGATTTTCGACTTTACTCTTCGTATTGATTATTCAAATATATTTAAATTCAGACAAAAAATAGACAACTATTTCGGGGGTTTTGTTGACTTTATATCCAGACACACAAAAATATGCATGCTATTGTGTTAAGTATTATTGAGAGCAATATAAAGTGCTGTAATTTAGTAAATGCACTGAATTGCGTACAAAAGTAGCAATCAATAATTTCGAGCCGTAATTGCGATCATGTTTTGCCTCCAAAACCCCGATTTTGATGACAATCCAACCCTAAAAAGCAAAATATATGTAATCTTTTAAATGTATTTTAGAAAAACTTTTGAATGCAATAAAAGTTTTATTTCTACTTTAAGTAGCGATTCGCTCATATTTGAGGCAATTTATGAAAAATACTTTTAGTTTTTCCCAACATTTCCACTAAATATCCGATTTTGAAGAGCAGCGCAAAAATCAATTGTCCGGAACAGTGAGTGTATAGTATACAGTGTTAAAACGCTCGCTAACTATGTGTTTTATTACTTTGCCATGCTAAATCAATCTAGCTGCTTAGGAAAATGTTTATTTTACTCATTTATAAACGTGGTTGTCTTATTAAATGCAAATCATATGACAAATATTATTTTTACTAAATTTTAACATGGTACTGCTTATATTTTTGCCTCGAAGTTAAACAAGTTTATGGTTTCTACTGTACGTGAAATCAATATGAGTTCGGATCTAAAATGATAACATTCTCGAAGATATTTTGTGACATTTTTTGCTCAGAAATTATTTAGATTAGTATTGAATTATTGAATAGATTTGTCTATTTTTCAAATTGAAAAACAAATTATTTTTGAAACTGTAATCAAATATTCCGTACATTTTAATACAAAAAAAATATTTTTAGCGTTTTTCGCACTTTTTTCACAATAACTCGACAACAGAATAACAGATTGAGAATCAATAGAAAAGAATTTACAACAAAAAAATAGAGTGTTTTGTATAATAGAATTTGAAACTCAATTCTCGAGAATCTAAAAAGCGATTTACACGACATGTTTAGTCTTAGTTTCGTATTCTGTTCTACGGATTCGACAATTTCTTTCTCTAAACACTTTTCCAACAAATTATCATAAAATTTAAATTCGGTTTTTCATTCATTTACAATCGTCTCCAATCGGTTTGCTTGATAAACACGCAACGAGTAACATGATAAAATGCGTTTATGAATGGAACAAATTTTACGCGTTTGAAAAGAGAAATTCTTTAAAAATGAATAATTAAAGTTTTATCATAAATATTTTTTATAAACATAATTGATAAATTTTACCAAATAATTAAAATATGCATAAATGTAATGTTATAATGATGAATAGCTTTTGTTTTGTACTGTTTTTATGTTGGTTAATAAATATTTAAATAAAAATATTAATCATGTTAATTATTAAGCTATTAATCATATTTAAGATCACTATATCTTAAATTATTGCTGTTTATAAGTTTTTGCTAATATACTGTATAATTTAAATGGCTAAGTTTTTAAATAAATGCAATAAATTTAAAGACTGGTTATTATTGATAAATTGAAATAATTACTAAAGTAAAGCATTCTCTAGTGTTATATAAATTTTAAAAATTTATTTAAAGTACAAATCTATGTTTAGAATATGACAAATGAGAAAAATGTAAATATTTTTAAATATTAGATTTTAAACGTAAAACAAAACGTAAAACAAGAGGAGAACGCAATTTGTTGATTGAGACATATTTCTCTGTCAAACATCATATTAGACTTAACTCTAAAGTAAACTTCAAAAACAGAGTAGAATCTGATGTCAGGACCGAATAGAAAGCGAAACAAATATTTCAGAGATTTTCTTACATTCACTTAACACAAACTTTAATGTTTATAAAAAAATATCTAATACTTTGCTCTCAATAGCTTAGTCTTACGTTTTTTTTAATGCTGTTAACAAACTATTATTGATTACCTGTTTTTGAGATATTGTCAAAAGTTATAGTTTTTTAAAACATTTTTTATCAAAATATTCTTTTTCTATAATATTAGAGATTTGTTATAATCCTTAATATCATTAACAACATGAGAGAGAGAGAGAGAGAGAGAGAGAGAGAGAGAGAGAGAGAGAGAGAGAGAGAGAGAGAGAGCAGAAGTAACTCGCTTTACAATATCAATACATCTTTCGCTTTAAACTTCATTAGAGCAGAGAATTTGCAATTAAGTCATTACAAGAAAATATTTTTCAACTAAAAGCTAATCAAAAACTATAAAAGAAAATCTGGTTCTCCGCTAATGGCTTTCTAACAGACGTTCACATTCCTAATGGAAATAATGTTTCAATTTTAAGAAATACTTGCCATTTTTTTTTGTAAACTCAATAAAATGAAGTTAACTGCTAAATTGTTAAAATATAGTATATTTTAAAATTATTGTATTTTATATTATAGTTAAAATGGATACATTTTTAATATAAACTATAAAGTAATAACTTTATACGCAATGCTGTACAATTTGCAAGCTAATTATTTTTTTATTGCAAATGTTATGTAATTATTTAAACATTTTTAATTTTATTTTCTTAGTAAATTGTTATATTTATCTGCTACATTAAGTTATAAAGATAAATTTTAATATAATTTTAACAGTTTTAAAAAATAAGTTTAGTTAAAGATAAAATATGTGTCTCTAAAGCTATCCTATGTTTAATTTAATCATAATAAAAAATATTTTTAGATAAAAATAAAAACTCTAAATAAAATATAGAAATATTAATTAAATTTTTATACATTCTTACAGTGTATATTAGTTTATTGTGCAAAATATTATTAACTTAATATCGTAAGAAATGTTGACTAAGTTTTAGGTAAATTTTTATACAATGCACACTATCTTAATCCGTTTAAAACAAAGATTGATTATAAAAAGTAAGCAAACAAAAATGCATAATACTTTGAGAATAATAACTTTTCATTACCAGAACATCATGGTTTAAATCTAAAATTTATTAAATCTGAGTTAAGAGTAAAAAAGGCGCAAAACATGGCATAAAACGCAACGCATTTCTGAACATTTGTAGTAATAATTAATTGTTAAAAATAATTAATACGAAAAGAGCTGTCATATCATTGTTGGATCTAAAGAACGAATAAATTAATGAAAAACTATAGAATTCTTCTTTTCACATCATATATAAAATATGCATGTTGGAAATTAGTTGTCGCTTAAAATGACTCATTTTTGCTAAAATAAAAATCTAATTTTAATTAATTGCATTCTATTCTGAATACATTTTTCAAATGCATATTTTTAATGTTGTTTAAGCGCTTTGAGAATAACATTTAATTTGTTTTAAAAAATTAATTTGCATTTGAAAAATATAGTAATGTTAATAATTTAATGTCCAGTAGACAAGTAGTAATGTAAAATGATAGTTTAGATTCGAAAGTTTAGACCGTAAAACATATTATTATAAAATGGTCAAAGATAAACTTGGAAAAATAAAACAAAAGATGAGCATAGCAATAATAGATTTTAATGAACATTATCAATTGTTTGATTAAGACTGGAAACTAAATACTTTAAAATAACTCAAATCTTATGTCATGTATAAAAATGTGACTAAATTAAATTAATTGAATAAATTAATCCGTTTTACATATATAAATATAGTTTTACGAGTATTTGCAATATATATTAAATTGACATTATAATTTAACTATGCAATCTTTCAACATAGAATTTAGAATTTATTTCGAAAAACTTTTGCTATTGTTATCTTCTTGCTTTGAAAATCTTCTTGCTCTTCAAAAAAAAATTATATTTCTTAAAATGAAAATAATCTAGACAACTTTATCCATAATAATAATTTTTACTGAATAAAAATAAATTTATATAAAACTGCTTTAAATTAAATGCCATAAACTGTATATGAAATTCATTGACGCTTTTTTCGTCTCAATATGATTTCAACACTTAATGCTTTTGGAATTTATTTCTTAACAAAATTATTGTCTATTATCTCATTTTTTATATATTATATTAATATTTATTTTTCAAAATTGAAATAACACTTAAGAAAAAATCATATATTTTTAACAATAAACATAAAGATTGCAAAATCAAATATATTTTATTCTTACATTGCACAAAAATAGTAAAATAAAAAGTTAATAATAAAAGACGATATGATTTACAGAACTTTTCATAACAAAACATTTCACTTTTAATTGTGTATTATTATGTTTTTAGATATAATAATGTACAAATTAAAACTTTTATTTTTATTATTTAATCATTTAAATTGGCAATTTACTTAATTGTTTTGTTGCGAGAATTTCGTTAAAATTAATAGTATTTAATTAAAATGTAACATTTTGTTTTTAACGGCAATTTAATAAATTATTTTTTTTGTACGTTAGACTCAACTAGAATTGTACTTGCTTAATGAGACGAGTATAAAAATATGGAAAAGATTCTGTACGGCTTAATGTTACGCACAAAAGCATATGTTGAAGCATGCTCAATTTATTCAATAAGAAAGAGTTGAATAGAAGATAATAAGAAGAGGAAAAATAGTTGAATCTTTGCAATAATGCATTTGTAACGCAAACAAAAAAATGTCTAAAATCGAGTTTTTGGACAGAATTGCAAATTATTATTACCATTCGGACCGCTCTTCTCGACTACACAACACTTTACAGCACTTTATTAGTCATACATTACATATGCTTTTTGTGCCGTAAAGAGCGGATAAACGACAGTCGAAGCCTCGCTCTACGGCCGAAGTGTTCGCTCTATTGCAAACTGCCAAACAACTTGCTAAAAGCGCTTTTTGTCATAAATGCCAAACATTTTTGCCATCTATGTTCTACTCCAATGTTTTTTTAATTCATCCGTTTTTGTTCTAAACTAAAGACTAAAGAATTTAACTGAAGACACAAAATGCAAATTAATGTAATTATATTTATACTTAATAAAAATAGGAAATTTTAAGTTGTGCTAATTTTTAAAATAAAAACAACCGAGCTATTATTCAATCTTAATATTTATATCAGGCAAGGAATAATTTTCAAAGTTTTACAGTATATAATATGAATATGAATAATATGTATAACTGAATGGCTAATTAAGACATTTTATTCAGTGTAGAAGTGATGAGAAGCGTCTAAAGAAAAGCGAATGAAACGGCAAATAGTGTCTGGAATTTGTTTGGATGTCGGAAGACATGCCATAAATGAACTCAATATTCATTGAGGCGTTTAAGGCGTTTAAGATATTTACGGATTTATGGTTTTCATTGTATTTCTTCTATTTCTTTATCAAATAGTTTTAGTCCGTCTCTCGCCGTCCACTCTATCGATGCCCTCTTCGCAGGCAGTGATTGATTGCAACCAATTTTGAACAGATGTCCATAAAAACAGATTTATTTGTACTTGTTCATTTTTTGTCCGACTCGGTGTAGCACTGAATCAAATTCCGTCTCTTCTCTCCGTTTAGTTACTATTGATGTCATAACTGTTGCCTTAGTTTTGATTGAATTATTTGATAAGACATTTAAGACGTAATATACGCCAAAAATGATATTAATTTTTTTCTTTTATGTTTAAACAATTCAATTTGTATCATTTCACAAAACTTTTAAATTAAATTATAAACTTACTTCTTTGTAAAACTAAGACTTTAATTTTAATTTGAAAATTTCTCATTGACTAGATATCTTGTTTGTATTAATATTAGGTAGATCATATATTTTCTAAGTAATCTACTCCTACGTAAATTTTTTATTTTATTACATTATAAGATATATTACTATTTTTTAATATTGCTAAATTATTGTCTCTGTATAAAAAATGCAAAAAATAAATTTCTTTATATTTTTTGAAATTTTTGAAATTTTAATAATTTACATATACTTCACATAAATGTTTCATCGTAAACCAAATTTAAAAAATTATTAATATAAAATTTATTCAAATAAAATTTAAAATATAAATTACATATATTTTGCCTAAAAATTTTTTACAAAAATTTCCAATAAATTTATTCTAAAAACTTTAATTTGTTGATAAAATTTATTTTTATAATGCACAAAATTAATAAATTAGGTAATTTTTATCTTTAAACTAAATCATTTACTCAAAGCTTACATTTACAATTTAGTTAAGAAATTATAATATATAGCATTTGGCAATTTTAGTATTTAGTAAAACATTATTTTTAAAAATTTATAACTTTTATAATTTAATGTTAATTTAATCTATAGCTGAGTTAATATAAAACGATAACTCCAGTGTTAATTAAAAAACAGTTAAATCAAACCTAATCTGGATCTGCGGACAAAACTATGACGTCCTGAGCTAAAAAGTAGTGTAGTAATCTCCCAATGTATGCATTGCATTATATTCTATATAATTTTTATTGAAATAGGTTGTTATTTTCTTGAGTATCAATAGTTTTTTCGTCAAATTTAATTAAAAACATCAAACAAAATGTTCAATAAACTGTGTAAAACAAATGATAGAATAATCAAAAAATAATTATTATGTGATTAATTCAACACTCTTATGCTATATAGTCATTTTTATATGCTAACTTGTCCATGTCAGATCTAGATAAATTCTATGATAAAGAGTGCATATTGCAGATATACTAACCACAATATGGATTTATACTTAATAAAAATAAATCCACTTTTATTTATAAATATATGGTTTTAAATGATAAACAAATATTTACTTTAATATTGATTTAAACATGTTTGCAATAATAATATTTATTCTATAAATATGAAAGCTTAAAATTATACAACTTCATACGTGAATGTTGTTTTTTGCAATGTTCAAACTGATATATCGTTAAAAATAGAAATTCAATATCTTTAAGATTAATGTAAAATTTAATACATTATAGTAATGATATAATTAATTAAGTAATCAGCACAAAATGAAATTTAAATAAAACTGTATTTTGCTATAAATAATAAATCTATTAAAATGTATTGGAATTTGTTTGACATTTAAAACAAGCATGTTACATTCGAAAGAAACACATCGGAGAAAAGTGATTCCCAACTCGTTTTCAATATCTGCTGAGAGTTTATTGGCAACAGTTCTCGAATCAGTTGTCATTGATTTGTATGATTCGAATTGAATAAACTGTTAAAATATTCGTAAATCCAATTCAAATGTATTCAATGTTTGTCCTATAAATTGCTACTTTGCATCGCATTAACTTCATCCGGTTTAAATGTTACTGTATAGAAATGCATTTTAAGCTGCAGTATTTTAAAATTTTAGATAAAATTGCAGTAATATTTACCTAGTTAGTTTTGAAACACTTATAACTAGTTATAAAAACAATTAATATGCAAATTTAATTTAAAATGTTGCTGTTTAAAATAAACAATGAGTAAGGAAGAAAATGAAATTGGAGTGAGATTTCATATTTAAGAGAAAACAAGTTTGTAATACCAACTTGCTCATTAAGCGTCAAATTCACATTACTTCCATCAAATATTCAACAATGTTAATCTTGCAGCTTAGTTTACCTTGCATAATAAACAGAAGCAAAATACTTATAAAATCAAAATTGCTTTTTTTGACTCTAAATTGTTTGGCAACAAAAATTAAAAATAAAACAACAAATTATCCAAGTTACAATTTGTAAAGTATAATATCGAGTTGCCATAGGAATTAGTCCCAAGTTGCAATCGCGACTCGAACAACATTTGTATGAGTGAAAAATTAGCTTGCCAAATAGTTTACCCGTTAGAGGGCTCCAAAGTATAAAATTACAAAGTCGTAACATATGACATATATACACATTAAATCCAACTAAATCGAGCATGCTGATTACGAATTTAATGTCAGATTTGAGATATTTCATTTATCAAAAAAGTTGCACTTGATAAAGTACATAGATCTACTATAACTGCGCTGTAACTTGTTAACTATTAACGCTAAAGCATTTAACTTTCACCATTCGACTCAAGATGCTATTTCCAGTCAGAAAACGCGTATAATTTTGATTTTTAATTTTTGACTAAAAAGAGCTCAAAAATTAGAATTAAAATCTAAAATCAAATATTATCCAAAGTTTATTAATTTAATAAACAGTTGCAAAATAGTGTGTAATTACATTACATATAAATATTAGTAATTATGTTTAATTAATTTATTAAGTATTTATTTTAAAATAATATATATTCATATGTGCCTTTCATATGGGGTTGTGTTTAAAACATTTTAATTATACTGTATAATGCGCTTTAAAGTTTATTTTAATATTAATTTAAGCTTAGTAAGTTTAGCCATTTATTTATGTAAGTACATTTGTAAAATCTAAACATTTGCATTTAAACAATTAACACATGTATTGTTTTCTATTGGATATTAGATATATTTAAAATTAAAAAATTATTAATACAAACAAATGAATTGGATTTAAAAAATCCTGTCTTTAAACGAATGAGAAATTCTTCCAATTATTACATCGATTATTCAAATCATGAATCTATTGATTATCAGCAAGATTTAAATACAAGATATTCAGTAAATGAGGTTAGCCTGGCTAATTTTATGGCCGAAGTAAATGTTGACGATTTAAGGCCAAAAATTCTCAAATCAAAAACCAATGCCAAGCCGTGGCTTAAAAGCGATCAAAAATCGATTTATGAGAACTATATTCAAGAACAAGAGGTGGGCGTGAAAATGCGCAGGCTAGACTTTCGCCTGGGTGATGTTTCGATTAAATCAGCAAACTATATAATATTGGATTCGAATTGTGGATTGGAATCGAAAAAATTTATTGTCAACGGAAAGGAAGCGCCGAATGGTTCGCACCCGTGGATCGTCGCCGTCTGGTTCGGCCATAAGCCCTACGGCGCGGCCAATATCATCGCCGACCGATGGCTTCTAACTGCAGCGCATTTATTCCTGTTAGTTCACAACTACTCTATTTTATACAGTTTATATAAAAAATGTTCATAGCCAAATATCAAATAATTGATCATGTTATAATTTAAAGTGAATCACGCAATCCGAAAGATTTTACTCTTAGAGCCGGCACTAACATTGTAGATGAGGGCACTAAATATGAAATCGAGAAGATATTTATACATAATAGATATAATGCGCATGGTAATAAAAACTCGGACATTGCGTTGATAAAGACGACTAATCCGATTAAAATGAGTCAACTCGTGCGCCCGATATGCCTACCGGAGCCGTTCGCCGAACCGAATAGCGGCCAATTGCTTGTGGCCGGGTGGGGTGGTTTGCACTTCCAGAGCTACCCAACCAGGGAATTGCGCATGGTCAAATTGGATATATATCCCGTTGAAAAATGTGCTGACGATTACCGAGCGCACCGAATGAAAATATACATTTCGCAAATCTGCACTTTTACCAAGGACAAAGATGCCTGCGGGGTATGGTCTTGGAAATAATTGAATGGCTAAATTATTTTATTAAACAAACATTCTAACATAATAGGGTGATTCGGGCGGACCAGCACTTGAGTCTAATAATGGTAAACATTAACAATGTCTGCTGAAAATAATTTTGTATGGTTTGAAATTAAACTGTAACAATTTTGTAGGTCGAGCCGTTTTAAATGGCATTGTTTCATATGGATATGGTTGTGCATGTTAGTAATAATATAATTGTTTTAATTACTTATAGTATTAATAATTAAATTCATATCAATATTTAGCCAATTTTGCCGGAGTTTTTGCAAAAGTTTCATATTATATAAATTGGATACAAAATATTGTCGACAAAAATTAATTCCATATTTAAACACTTACTTTGATTGTGTAGTAAATAGAAAATAATTTGTTTTATAAAGTTATTATTAAATAATTATAATCGTACAAAAATTAAAATATAATATATTATTTTATTATTTATTATTAGCACTTAACTTATAGTCAGGATGCAATTATAATAACAAGATATAATAAAGAGCTTTCTTATATTAAATAATATTTTAATATTGCTAATTTTATATGCTGTTTTTTGTAAATATGAATAGTAATAGAAAATAGTAATTCAATAATTGATCCTATATTGTATCCTATCCTGTATCCTGTTGACTTGTAGATTTGCAGCATGTTTAAACATAAGTCAGATTGAGTACAGATTATTGCTAATTATTGTATTATTAATGTTCAAGTTTTAATGTAACAAGACTATGTTAGATGTGATTTTATCCCTTAAATATTTATAAAAGCTATTTTTGAAGAATAAATTGATTTATGATAATATATTTCAATTAAATCAAATTTAACAAGCAAAAGTATAGAAATAAATATTAATTGGAATTACAGATAGAAACATTTTTTTTGCTAAAAGACGCTGCTGTATGTGCAGCATGAATGGAGAGATAAATTAGTGAAATGTAAAATAGTATCGTTAAAGAGTGGAGAGAATGCCTGCAGTGTTTCGAAATACGCGCTCATTGTTTAGCATAAACTCATCGATTCGGTGGAGAACTGTCTTCGAGTGGAGTAAGTGCT
>JAQIXC010001775.1:0-13131 GCA_034697605.1 Metabelba pulverosa
GACTCAGTTATCACTGTAAACACCATTTTAGTAAATTCTGTGACTATGCGAATTTAAATGCGACAATCCCTTTACATGGTAAATTCATTACGTAGTTTTGATAAACATTTTTTAAAATTTATCAATAATTTTATTTTTGAATGTTTAAGGAATGTGAATACTCGAGAGTTTTATGTCAAGGAATTAAAATCATTGAAATTAATTCGTAATTAACATAAATAAACAAAAATATTTGCAACAAAAGTGTTTGAGAATTAAAAGCATTTATTCAGTCATTCGATGTTTGCTTTAAATGTTGTCAAACAATAAAAACAAATGAGAATTGAAGCGAATATACACTGATTAACACTACTGTTTAAAAATCGATGCCTGGGCTGTGATAGCTGTGCCAGAAATTCGGTGCACAAGTAGCTGCACGTCTAGGAGCGAGTCTACAGCAAAACCAAACGCATTCCGAATACAATATCAAACATTAGGCCCGAAAACCGTATCCGAAGGCCGAGTGCTAACAGCACCCGACGGTGTCGGGTGTCGAGCAAATCAACAACAACAAAATTATATTTATATAAAAAATTGAGTAATTTTCACGAAATTTCAAATCAAAATTTGCTTTTTATTATCGAATCGAAAAACACAAATTTGTTTTTAAATAAAAAATTAAATTAAAAAATCTATTTTTATCATTCAATAAGAAAAAGACAAAAATTTTTTCCAATTTTTCAAAAAAAAGTTATTATTTATATAAATTTTTATTAATTATGCAATTGTTGATTGGTAATAATAATCTTAACCAGTAAAATCAATTATGTTTTCGATGTGTGATCAAACAGTAGGCTAAAACAATTTTTTATCTAATTTTAAGTCTACATTTAACTTGTTTAATTTTTTTTGTTATTTTTCTTATATAATAAAATGTTTTCATTAACTTATAACAAATTTTTTTCTTGTTTTTTGTTTCTAAAATAATTTTTTCAGTCAATAATTCAATATATTATTTACTAAATCATTACTTTTTTCCAAAACGAAAAAATGATAGAATGTAATCAATAATATAATAATAAGAAAAAACAGTGAAATTCAATGAATTATAATGTGATAAACATTAAGTAAATATATATATTTAACTCAATTTCTCGGCTCCTATTGAGAGCCAAATCTCTTCAATTTTTTCTTAAATATATTTATAATTTAATTATTATAACTCTAAATAACATGGAATAGCAATTTGATTAATTTCTTTATATATATTTATATATTTATATATAATTAGATTTATATATAATTGGTCTTTAAATATAATAAAGAATTGTTTTTATTATATTTATCTCGAATTTAATTAATTGTTTAGTTTTTAGTCGATAATAGTGTTGCGAATTCTGATGTTCCCTTTGATGATCAGTTAATGTTATTTTTGGTTTAAATGTCTCAATAATAGAGCGATTCTTTCAATAATAATCTCAATCACAGTATTGAATCAATAAATTTGGTTTTGAATGCAATTTTCAATTCAATTCAATGTTTCAAATATTTCAAATTTGAGTGTTTTTTCTGAATGTGTGTTCAAACATTAAAACTCGGCAATTTAGGAATGAAACGGCTGTGCTGTAGGGGCCCGGGGGTGGGGGCGCGGAGAGAAAAGAGAAAGTCGTCATCAAAAATCAATCAACAAATTCATTGGTGTAATGTGAGTAAAATCTTATAGATAGTATACAGCTAGATTTGTAAAACTAAGTAAAACTAAACAACAAACTAACAACGAGGACGACAACAACGACAATCACACCAACATGAACATGATAACTTTAATGGAAATGTGGGTTAACTTATAAACACGTTTAGTTTCACGAGAGAGAGGGCGGGTGACAGTCAAAAGAGAGACATAAATGAAAAACACGACACAAAAGCAAATTGATAAAATAATGCATATAAGACATATGAGAGACTAAAATCGCACCTGGTTCATTTAATTTATTAATATTACTACTAATTTGGCGTTAACTCAAAGCAGCAAACCATTCATTCGGGAGTAAGAGAGAGATAGTAAGAGAGAAATAGAGAGATAGAGAACACAATACAAAGCAGTAAAACACAAGTGATTACTACGAAGTGTGAGTCTAAAAGAGTTAGTCTTTTTCGGAAACTTTTTTTTGATTTCGATTATTAATTTCAAATCTTTTTTCTCTCAAATTATTCAGTGTTTTCATTGCAATTTCGATATTAAGACTTTCGTTTAAGACTCTTATTAATGAATAGCTTTTAGAGAATCGAGACTTTTTGGTAAAATAGTGAGCATTTGGTAATTGGTTTGTCAATTGTTATCATGTTTGTTTAGAAAGCTTATTAAGTTAGGGAAGTAGTAGTGTTAGCGGCGGCCAACGCCAACTGGTCTCCAACTTTCTTCGCACTAAATGTAATCACTCCACGAATGCCTTTCACAGAAGTCTAGTGCAATCAGAGGGGAATCAAAGCTCTTAAGCAATAGTCATGTCATTTAGAGGGGGCGAGCGGTGAGCACGCGGCGGGGGGACGGGTATACCTTCTTTTTCGTGCCATTCAGGTACTCTTTGTACATGTCGGAGCGCAGGTAGCGCGGGTACGAGTCGTTCTTCATCAGCTGGTACACGTGCCCGGCCGCCTCGTCGAAGATCCACCGGTTGTTCGGATTCGTCGACATATTATTCTTCGATATCTCGAACGACTTCGAGTCGATGTTTATCGGACAGTTCGCGTCTGTGGGGCGGGTAGGGCAGGGGTTGGCAGCCGTTAGCTATGCGTTCAATCGCCCGCTTTTCGGGCACTTTATCGCAATCGTAGTCTTTGCGCGACATTTGGCAAATACCTGATCCGAGATATTCGTTCCATATCTCCTGTACCTTCTGAGCAATATCACGGCTATGAACACATTTAAGCTCTTGTACGGCATCCCAGAATCTGTTGGACAACAATACAACAAGACATTAGTTTATACTTGCAACTTTCGATTTGCTCTCATTTTTTTCGCCACATATTCTTAAGTCGATCGACGCTTTCAAACAACAAAAACAAAAATATTTTTCGTTTTTTTTTGCAGACAGTCTGCTCTACACTACTCTCACATATGCCATAAATCAAATTAATAAAGTATAAACTTTATCTAAACTTTTTAACTTAATAAGTATTTTTTGTCTTTTTTACATTAAACATGCTAAATATTATTTTTATGTGTTTCTTATTTCATCCTTTAAACATAAACAAGCTTGAAATACAACATTCTTTGGAATATTTTCATATATTTGCATGATTATTTGCAATATTTATATGGAAATAGTAAAATATTATATGCAAGTTTTACGAGTAGCTTGTAGTATTTCAAACGTACATAAGATAATACAGTACAAGAAAGACAGAAAGACATGGTAAAAGCAATTGACAAAAGGAATAATTTTTTTCTAGATTACACACAACTCTCAGTCCGACTGCCGATTATTTTTCTTCTCAAACATAACTCAAATAGAAAGTCGACTCCAATTACATCAGTTGTCGGACATCTCATTCATTGTATGGAAAAGTGAATAAAAATAAATCAAAAATAATATTCTATACAAGAAAAAGGTTTATCGATCTTTGGACGCAAGAGTAAAAACAATTTCTAGCAAGGAAATATTTTTTCCGCTCGATAATATTTTCTTGCGCCAAAATTTTTGAGGTCATTAAATTCATAACGTAATTATTTCTTATGTAATAAATTGGTTTTGCTTGATAAAATATATTCTTGATAATTTATTAGATTATTTAATAAATTTTTATCTGGCTAAATATATTATCTTAATATATATTGTTGGCTTAATATGTATTATGCTTACTATTATCTAAAATTTTAATAGAATAAATCTTAAATTTTTTAATCTAGTAATTTAAATTATATTTTCTTTAAATTTAAACAGTATTTTGTAAAATTTATTAGAACTTTAGTAGTTGAGGCAATGTAAACACTAGTAGTTATATATGCTATAATAAACTGTATAATTTATTATTGTATAAATTGCTAAACAAAAAAATATATCTAATTTTGAGACTAATGTTAAAATTTAAATATATTTTATCTAATTTGCTTCAATATTGCAAAGCGTTAATATAGCAAGAAAAATTATAAATAAATTTTGATTATTCTTGAGATAACACAGAATTTTGTTATTAAATTAATGAAAATCCTTAAAATAAAAATACAATTTAAACCAAACAAACTACAAAAACAAAATTAATGTCATAATACAGCATGCATAATATAAACTTAAATAAAATTATTACATATATTTAATTTTAGCACGCAAGAAATTGGTTAAATTTTGTTTTAATGCGTTTTTGTTATAATATTATTATTGCTATTAAATATAATTTTGTGGTAATATTAAAAAGTTATCATGTAATGTACAAATACAGTAGTTGAAAATGTACTAAAACTAAATTAAATTAACAGCGTCATTTTAAAAATAGCAAGTTCAAATTGATTGTTTCAAAAAATAATTGTTTCGTAATAAAAAAGAAAAAAACAATATTGTACTGAAAATTATATTTGACTTTACGTCATATAAAACCGAGAAAATCATTAGTGTTTTTTAGAAAAACAAAAACTATATTCTCGTAATCGTTGTCGTAATCGTAAAAATGTTTTCAATTTATTTCTCTCAATATATTCGCTTCAAAATCGCATTAAATATTTTCAAATACGAAAACAATAGAATAAAAAACAAAACAAAAAAACAGAAAATAATAATAAAAATGAATAAATTTCCGAATCATTTACTTGAGATTTTCAGCTGAGAATTCTTTCTCTAAGAATTTGATGAATTGTTCTCTTCCGGCGCCGTCTTTCAGCAGCTCCTTGAGCGAGAACGCCCAGCGCCGTACTCGTCGACAGGGAACGTCCTTGCTAATTGGGTGCAACACCGGTGCGAAATTAGATCACAGTATAAATTTGGAAATAAATACTATTGAAAAAAAAACATAAAATTAAGTAAAAAATGAAAACAATTCATACGTTTGTCTCTCGAGTTCCCAGAAGTCCGTCGAATCACTTATCCATGGATTCGATGGCGTCTGCATTGACGGAGTCTTATTAGATAATTGATTCGAGAAATTACAATAATTTGTTAAATAATTAATGATTGAGTATTGATATGCATTGATATGCAGCGAATGTGTTCGCCGTTAATATCGAAGCACTAATTATACGCTTTTATACGAAAACGCTATTCTCAACGATAGGCCGTAATTAGTAGGCATTCGGAGAGAGTTTTTGCGTTTTAATGAATAATTGATTAGAGGTTTCAATCATTAGAGCGTTTTTGAGGTAAAAACAACAAAAAGAGAAATGAACTGAAATGTGATTACAATTACATTGAAGACCCCTTTGTTGGGTTCGGGTAATGTGATGAAGGGGTCGTATTCGGCCCATTGTTCATAGAACGCCGAATACGATTCGGCAACTTTGCTGATCTTCACGCCACCGATCCGGTGGTCCAATCGGATCCGCAGCGAATCGATTTCGCGTTTTATTATCTCTGATTTGTCCGCTTCGTTCACTGGACTCACTCGGCCGCCGCCCACACTGCAGGCCAAGTGCTGTTCGGCGCCGGAACGGCGTTAATGCAATTAGCGAAACAACATAAGGCGTGACTCGAGGCATGACTTACCGTCGAGATCTTAACCCGGGTGCTCTTCACCGGTTTGTTCATACGACACGCCTTCTTGATATCGATTTCGGTTGTGTTCACACATCCAGGCTATGGGACAGACAATCGAATTGTCAGCTTCTGTAGCTTCGAGCGTATAGACAGTCAACTTACCACTGGTCTGTGAACGTCCCAAAACGCCCGCTCCTGAGAGTCCAACACTTTTCTCTCTAATTTGTCTCTTTTCTTATCGACTCTACAAATCATAATTTGTTTATTTGTTAGCAATCCGTTAATTGCAGTGCATTTTAAAAACAAGCAAGCAGTAACATTAGCGAACTAGCTCGGCAGCACCGGGACTACACATGCGGTGAACTCACTTGGCCTGGGCCTCCGCCTGCATGAAAATGAATTCCCATTTACGACTAAACATCTTCTGAAGTCGGGCCAAGTTCTCGGCCTCGTAGTCGGCCAACTCGAGTCGGGTTTTGTTCTGCATTGTCCGCTTGCACAGGTAGACGGCGTAGTCGGTGTTCTCGGGCTCCCAGCAGTTGGACGGCCAGAAGTAGGGCGTCTGGAACCGGTAGAACGTGGAGTCGGCCTTTACACTAATGGAAATAGAGTTTCTTAGAACAGAATAAACAAGAATTCAGGCATTAATTCCTCTAATATGGGGCTAACAGTCAAACGGATCGAATCTTGCGCTCACCTCAACACGTGGTCGTCGATCGGGAAGAAGTAGCCGTGAGATGCCATCAAATTGGCCAAATGCAGCGCTTCGTTCTGGTCCTCCAAGTCCAGCGTTTTCATCATCCATGCGATCAGATCCGAGCCTATCGTTCGGGGGTTTTGGTATTCAAGTGATCGATACGTTTGGACGCGAATCGCGACTACAGGCGACTGAGTGCTCGACTTACCGGTGAAGACGCTTGGAATCTTCGACATAAAGCTCTTGACCGTCCGCACGGGTACTCCGAACTGTTCGTCTTGCATGCGCTCTATTATCTGCTCCATCTGTTCGGGCGGTTCGAGCAATGGGTTAATGAGAGCACAGTTTCTACCCATAGATCAAGAGTGGGATCCGAACCTTATTGTAGACGATTTGGTTTGGATTCCATTCCTCGCAGTGGTTCGAAGTGGAGGCGTTCGCACCGCTCGTCCCGCTGTCCGCATCACTACTATTGGCGGCGGAATTGGACGCCTCGGCCAATGCCTTCATGTGCCGCCGATGATAGTTGTACGCCATTTGCTCGGCTCTCTGCCGATCACCCGACTTATGGCGAGTTTATAGTCTTTGGGTTGTATTTGATCGCAATATATAAGCTTTCAATTGAATTGTAGACCAAATCCGATGATTCGTTTAGCGCTTTAAACACATGTTTGCGCTTCAAATGCCGTTTCAGACGTCGAGTTCGCCGAATATATCATGAATTTTGGCACAAAATCACTAATGCATTCATAATTAACATATTATTATCGATTCAATAGAATAATTATTTTTCAATTTATTTATTAATTTAATAATTTTATAATTAATTAATATTTAATTTTTATTAATACACTCTTAATATATACTCTTTTTTATTTTTGAAAATAAAATAGTAATTTATTCGACTCTCGAATTATAACGTTTAGTAGTAATAATTGATATGGATTAGCGGAAATGCTCTTGCTTAAATTAGCGAACTGACGTTTCGCTGGTATGCACTGAATCGGTGTTCGCGGTTGCGTTACATCTTAACTAATGACTAGAATGTCTTGGATTTGTGTTTCGATTATACGAATGAAAAATAAGTGGATATCTGGTAGTGGTATGTGTGTGAAGTAGACGGTTGTGGCGGCCATTTAGACCATCAACAGCTGAGCAGATCAGCCAAACAGCCAACAGAGCCAACAGAGCCAACGCAGCCAACGCAGGCAAACACTTGGGCGCTCGGAGTGAGCAAACGCAGCGGCACTTGTATCCGCACAGTTACGTCGTTCTGCCAGCGGATCGATACCGGAATCCGATTCTCTAACCAGTGATGGCGTCACTCAGTCTACTCGGATGAGGCGTCGATGCGTTGCAATCGCGACTTCGATGCGATTACACTGTTTATCGCGATTTGCAAACAGCGCTAAAACCGTAAATAACTTTTCGCTTCAAACACTCACTTCATCGCAGATATAGTGTATTCGTATCCGTCTTATTAGTGTCTGTCTTCAGTTCATCACAATTGCAACCAATACTGTCTATGCACTCACTTTTGAAATGTTGTCGAGTTTTTCTCAGACATTTCTACCCTGTACGAAATAATTATATAAATTTTGATATGTTATACTGGTGAAGTTATAAATTGATGTTGAAAGTTATTCAATACAGATTAATTATCCTCATTTTTTAACATAATTAAAAAGTTTGGCTCAGTTTTCACATTGAAATTCTTTCTTGGCATTACTTGATTTAAAATATTTAAACGTAATATTCGTTTTCATTTTTCAAATAAGCTTAGCAATAAGCTCTTAGTTTAAATAAATTATTGATCGTAAAATAGCAAAGTTTATTTGCAAATATTAGATAGTATTTACTTATTCAATAGTGTGGGCGATATCTGAGAATATTTAAAGTAAAGGAAAAAAATTTTAAACAAATAATAATAATAATTGAAAAGAAAGTCACGACAAAAAAGTCGCACAAAAAGGTTCATTGTATTAGTGTAAAGACAAATAGGAATTGAATGCTATTCTTAAAAGAAAAAACATAAAACTCCGTTTGGATGAGTTGAACACGAAATGCTACTTAAACTAAAACCATGATTATTAATAACATCTGGCTGAATTGGTTATAAAAATGCTCGTAGCACTACCGTAACCTGGTCACCCTGGGCAAATTTTCAAATATATATTTATTAATTTTATGAAATATGAACTTTAAATGTTTTCTCTAGCATGACATTTGAATTTAATAAAATAAATGCAATACAATGTTTAATCAAAAATTTATTTTAATAAGTAAACAAATCAAATATTTATAAATGTCAATTGAATTAACCTAGATTTGAAATTTTTAGATTTGCATAACAATGTTGAAATATACATTATTGTTATATACTATTAAATTATAGCATTATTTTTAAAGTAAATATATTTTTTATTATACATTATTTATCAATATTACGATATTTAATAAACTTATCTAAATCTTGCTAATAACATCTAGTTATTTTATTGCCTGTATAAATGTTATATACAAGTAAGTTTTATATAAGAAAAATTAGCATAATTTTTATAAAAATTTTATATCTTGACAAACTCAAACTCACTTTGAAAAGAGTAAAAATGATCAAAATTTAATATTTTTTATTATTAGAACGATAATATAAGAGTTTAAATATAAATTTACACAGCTTTTGTCAGTAGGAAATTAGGTTAGACTATTTTAAACAAACGTGGCATAAATTAGTAGAATGCTAATTAACACAGATGTTAACTTTTTTTTAATTAGTATACCAAGTTTATTTAAAATTTAAGGCAAACTTTGAGTAAAACTTTTTAAACATCCAGAATTGGAAGTTTACTTAATGTATAGCAATAAAAATTTTGATTTATAAATACCAAAATGTAAAAAGAAGTTGTCAAAATTAAATTTAGCAATAACTATGTACAGGTATTAAAAGTTTAATGCAATAAAAACTATTTGTCAGTAAATTGTTGTTTTATTTTTGTTCATAAAAATATATAAACTTAAATAGGGTTGAAGTTTTAAAAAAATTAAAAGTAATAATTCAAATTTAATCATGGCACCAAAAACAAGTTAATTTTTTCATCAACGCAACAAAGAGTATGGTTTAAAAAATTATTCTTTAGATGGTTTGTCATTACCGGTACTTCTCTTTTGCTATTTATCTCGAGGTTGACCGGAATGTGAGATATAGACAAATTACTATTTTACAACCATGCTATATTTGTGATAAAACGAATAACCCATGCTACAATTGCAATAAAAACAAAAAATTAGCTAAACTAGAGTTGAAATAAAAATTTAAAAAGTGAAATTGTTCCATTTATAAAAATCTTGTTAAACCTATTATATATTGATTTTGTATTTAAGTTTATGTTTTAGTGAAACCGTAAATATTCTTGCTAAATTACTAGTTGATACTGAGTTTTAAATATACTTACGAGTTAGTAAATTGAATACAAATATACAAATATAGATCTAGTTTAATATATTGAAATAATAAATTGTAGTTTGTTTAAATAAATTATTGAGTTTATAAATATTTTATGCTATGTGGAATTTATATTTAAAAAACAAGATTAAAATATCCACTTTAGATATGCTTTAAAAAGTTTGTTAAATTTAATCAAATTTTCGTAGAAATTATTAAAAGTTTGCGTGCCCATTATACATGTTACAAATTAAATAAAAGTATATTGCATTAAAGTAGGCATTAAAATTAAAAATAAATGCTTAATATAAAAATAAAGTACTCTCATTAATACAATGAAACTTTTACTAATAGGCTATTCTCATATAACTGTTCCATAAATTAATTATTGTATTTATTACCATTTGCGTTAAAATATCTTGATAATATCAAAACCGGACATTAAAAATTAAAGATTTTTCTTCAAAACTTAAGTTAACTTCCGCTCAATTAAGAATTCGTGACATGATTTTAAAATTTAAGCAAGATAAATGTGCGGCGAACGCATCGACTATCGAAAGACATCTAAAGTCGTCTTTAATGTCTAAATTCCTTATAGTCTTCTGCTCTCGGCTTTCGATTTATAGAATCGTAAAATTTATTACCATTTCTGGCCCTTAGGTCTGCAAATCGAGTCTAACTAACGGCTATTGTCTGTTAATAACTTCGTATTAGAAAGAGTTGGCCTTAACTGCAGACTCTGTTCTCGAATCGGAATTTATGAATCGCTTCTAATTCGAGTCGAGCGCCCAATCGAACCCATGCACTAATTTAAGCAATTGTTTTCACTCGCCCTTCAAACAAAAAGTATCTTGCTAAGTTGCCGTCAAAATTTTCGACTTCGCTTAAAAAGGAGACATAAGATTAATAACTGCTCTTTGCCGGCAATTTCACCGAAAATATCTGTTTTAAAAATTAATTTACTTCCCATTAAATCATATGATTTGCTCCGAAACAAGAGAAGAGTTTTCGAGACAAATGTTGTCTTTTGTTAAAAGCATTTTCGCCGATGATATAGTGCGCCTCGTTTACAGTACACTGTCTAAACTGCACTACACAGTCGAAGTTTTCGAAAAACTAAAAAACAACAATGACAAAATTTAAAAGCGATTCGATTTCGACATCCGAAACAATCCCCGAAATATATAACTATTATTCCGCTGCTATTCAACATTTATTTTATTATTATTTTTCTTTTCTTTTTTGTGTCTTGCCAATTTTTTAGGCAAATGTCCAAAACAATGGCTGAAAATCTATTATAACTATTATCTCGTGTCTCGAATTGAATGCGATATTTGATAACAAAGATCTGCGTTTCGATCACAACGAGAGAGGGATGAGAGAGGAGTAAGCGCTCGAAGAATTGGCTTTTATTTTCGAAGCGACAGCTTTCCTAAACCCGAATCATATGAATATTATTAATCAATTTCGGCGATCAATACACGAATTGCGAACGAGATTTGATTCAATCATATAATGCGACGACAAAAATGCGAAATCGCTTCTTTCAAATTATACTGTACATATCAATCGCGTGTCCATTACATCAACGATTAGTTATTGTCATTTAGTTTTTTGTGTAAATTTGTTTTTTTTTATACTTTTGCATAGTTTATATACATTTTTATGTAAGAATAAAAGTTTTTTCTATATTATTATAGAATAGATTATATTATCTAATGATTAATCGCTTTTTATTATGATTTTAAAATTTGTGCTTTTTGTTTGAATGGATTTTTTTTTGTCTGAAAATGTATCATGTAACAAAGAAGGCGCAAATACATTGACCACATCGAGGGGTCATTTGGCTGCGAATCGCAACAATTCAATAAATTTTTAGACAAATAGCATATAATTTATTCGTCTCTCGAGTCCGATTCGTATCTTCGCAAACGATTTCTAGCAATATCCTTTTTAGCAATCATAATAAATAATGCAATGAATGCATAAAAATCTATTAATTTCAAACCAAATTCCAAAGTAAGATGCATTTTTCACAGATCCAATTTGTTCATTTTAATTTTTGAATATTAAAATATTCTACTCATTTTAAAATTATACTTTTTTTAGTTAAACAAATATTCAAATTTCGTTGCATTTGAATAATAGAAATTAGGAAAATATTTTTAATCGCAAGAATTTCTTCATTTTTATTCAACGAAAATCTAATTTATATATAATTCAAAGCTTTCAAGCGTTGCTCAAAAATCTTTGAATTTCGACATTTTCTACAAATGGCTAAAAGATCTCTTAAATGAATACTTTTATGGAAATAAAAAGTAAAATATAATAAAATATAAAATAAAAAAATAGCAAAAAGAAAAGTATTCGCCTCTTATTATATTTTTACTTATTATTCATTTTTAGCTGATATATAAAAAAAAGTAAATATAAAAAATTTGCTCTTTCCTCGACTTTGACTACTTTAAGCATGAAATATTTAAAATGCAAAAAAAATTTAATAAATTACTCAATATTTCGATTTTTGCATTCAAAATAAGTGCAGTTAATGAAACACTATTATATCCAGAAAGTTTTATGCACAGTATAAATGCATTTAGAAAAGTATAAATATAAATCAAATTTAGCACTTAACATGCTGAAAATTTATTTATACAACTAAATAGCTGTTAGATTAAAAGATAGTTTAAATATTTTTTAATTTACACTTAGCTTTATGTCTGTGTAAAAGACTTATTTGAATATTAAAACATTTAAATTGTATGTTTTTGAACTAGGTTCTTTAATGTTTGTACAGTAAAAACTTCAGTACTTTCACTCGCCTTTAGTTAACAAAATTAATTTGTTTTCGATTTTTCCAAATAATAAAAAGCGTAAAAATTCAAACTAATGACAAACACTTTGTACAGTATATACAACATATACAACAGTATATACAGTATACACAGTGTATACGCGAACCAGAAAACCGAAACTTCAATTAACTTTTTTGCAGACTTTTAATTTGAAATTATGTTGTTGCTTTTTTCTTCTTGTACTGTGTATTCGAAAATTGTTTCTCGTGTTTTAGTTTCGGATTAAATCAAAAGCAATTGTACGCTAAATACGGTGTAAGCGCTGGCACTGTCTGCAGACATACGGCGTTTGTTGTCTTGATTTTGCGTTTGAATTGATTTGTTTTGGGGATCAGATGCTGTGCAGACGTAATAGACTCGAAGATTGGAGATTATGTGTGATTCGGATTAATATTACCCCAAAAATCTATTAAAATCCTGGAGAGAGAGAGAGAGACATAAGTTTGTGTCAGAAGTTATCGGTTTAGCAATAAT
>JAQIXC010001776.1:0-13114 GCA_034697605.1 Metabelba pulverosa
TAAGTATAGATGTTTAATTTAAAGTAAGTTTCAATGGCATACGGCATTACACATACTAGTACGTGCTACCTGTTAGTCATAATAATATCTTGATCGTAGGCAACAACATTAAAGTTCGTAATAAAATGTGATGTATGTTTACCTGAGCACAACATAGCAGAATGCTGTGACCTTGAAATTCTCGATGCAATGCTCACTGAAATTCTTGATTTGTTCGCTACACTAATTCAATCATCAAATGAAATAACTTTTCAGTATTGTCTTACAAATTTAACATGCATTCTATTAAACAGAACGTGTTTATTCAAAAAATTATATAATTATAATTAATTATATATAATTTTTAAAATTCACTGTGAATAATATTCATCTTAACATAATGATGATTTTTGCATGTATGAAATGCAAACAGAATATAATATATGGCGCAGCCGCATTAAAATTTATACTCTGTTTAAATTTTTTATATTCAATGTACAGTTGTGCACACTTTGGCACAATTGTGCCAGGTATACTTCTAACAGTGACTTCTCAATTTACATCCGGGCCCATACCCGCACAGTCACGTGTTAGGCTCCCAGGCCAGCCTTATACCTACCCGGCATAAGCAGTAGCAGTTTTTATGGGTTTTTCCTATTGCTTTCAATTTAAACTAATGTTCCTTTTGCCTCATATTTCACCATTATTATTTCAAACTAATGTTTTTAGGATGTTTATTTTAATTCAATATCTTTAATGTAAAGCACCGATAGCTCGATTACGCATTCCTTTCCCAGGCTTTAAGCGGAAAGTTCTAGCTATTCGTGGGTGGCCTTACGCCTAATATATGTATGCCTTTTGCCTTAATTCGATTGATTCTTGTTTTTATCTCCGACTCGAGCACATCAAGCTTTAGCCTACTGTGCCTTAAACTGTATACTTTTGATTTTATAGTGTAATTCATTAAAATACTAATTCGATTCAATTAAAAGTGTTATTAACTTTAAGCCTAAGGTTTTGACCATAAGTTAAGACTCGAATGATAGCCTAAGGCCTGTCATTGAAGAGGAAATAGGCGAACGAAACACGCGTTACGCCGCCCGTCCCTCGATATCCTCTCGTACGTGCAACCGTCTGGGCCAAAATACCTGTGCGTTTTCAGCTACACCCTCTTCTCTCGCGCACTTCGGCACCGGAGGTTACATACTTGTATATTTTGTAATCTGTATTTTAACAAAAAAAAACTAATTCATAAACATGATTACAATTATAGATGAGTTGAGTTTAAAGAAAATAAACATATAAGATTTGAACTTATTCATTTACAATAAAATACTCTTAAAATAATAAACTTGATCAACACAGGCTTATTTATCATTATTTTTGTGTATTAATTAGCAAGTAACATTTTTGTACGCAAATAAAAGTAAAAGTTAAGCTCAGTAACGGTATTTTGAAAATTATCTTTAAGTAAACGATATATACGAATAGTTTTTAGGATTTAGCACACATTTCGATTAATTTTACATTAATAACAATAGCATTTTCTTAAAAATTATCTGAAATGTGCAACACTGTTCAATGTGTATCACTCAGGTTTTATTTGAATGCATCTCAATTCTTTAATAGTTAAAATACTTATTTTGCTAATCTTAACATTAAACCATACAATTTAAAATTAATTATTTGTTGTGTTTTAAATAGAATTTTACTAAAACATAATTAACACATTTAATTTATATTTATTGAATGATATGTTTTAAACAATATCAATAAACAATAAAATTATTTAGGTAAAGTTATTGAATATTTACAAATTATAATGTTTAATAAACTATTTTTGTATATAAAGTTAAAACAATTAACTAAAGTTTATTTAATTAATTTAATTAATAAATATGATATCACACATTGAGCTAATAAAAATATATAATAAAGATTATCGTATGTCACAACTATACAGTACACTATTTATTTAAAAATATATATATACAGTATAATTTATAATTTATATGTTGTATATACCCTGTTGCAAATGATTTTTATAAACATTTTACTAATAACACAGTACAATATTTATATGTTTTTATATTTTTATATGTATTTATTAAATAAATTATTAAATTAGTTAACAAATAAATTAAAAATAAGTAAATATTAGCTGAATGGCTTAAAATAACATTTGTATTATTTATTAAAATTTGTGTTTGTAAATGGTATTGGCAAAAATATTTATAGTGGACTTTGATACATTTGTAGTAAAACCGGTGATAACATGTTATACTACACTTTAAAATAAATAAGTATTTTGATTTTGTACTAGATAATCTAAAGGATATCCATCTAATAATTTTACATTGTACAAAAATCACACACAACATTATTAATAGTTATAAAACATTAACTTGGCGCTCATTATGCCATTGGCGGGCCATCACTAAGAGCACCGGCACATAGCACAGGACGAACACCGCAACACACATATGTAGAGCGAGTAAACCAATTCTGTCGGCAATACCGGCGGCAATGAGCGGACCGATAGCGTCAGAGAGCGGGCGATGTCAGCAATGGCGTAGACCGAGCCGTAAACCCGGGCGTAGCGCACATCCACTATATCGCCGAGAGTTCCCAACACCGACGCCTCAATAAGTCCGACGCCGAAGAAAATGGCAATTAAGGCCGAAACCGGCAAATAGAATGTATTGGCTAACGGTGCGAAAATACTACCCGCGCCTATTATAACCAGGCCTACGGCTGCGATCGTCCATTGTAGTCGCGGGTGTTTCGTGCCGTACGTGATAATAGTTGACTTCGCGCCGAATCCGTATGACAGCGACAGCCACAAAAGCTCTTCATCGCCGATAACTGCGTGCGCCATCCACGACGTGATGATCGGCTCGAGGAACACCAGCGACACGTTTGCCACGATTAGAGCGCCGGCACAGCACGCAATGTATGGATTGATAAGAAGTGTGCGCATGTGTGCACCGATCGGCCGCCGGACGCCGCGCTCTTTCCGCTGCTGTCGGACGGGTCTCATCGCGCACTCGAGACACGCGGCGAATAGTAGAAAGATTAGCGAGATAATTGTAAAATAGATCTTGTTGGTTGTTAACATATGCAATAAAGGCGCCAAAACCGATGCGATTAATGTAAAGATCAAAAACATTGAAAATCCCATTTGGCGTTCGGTGTCGACGGCGCCGATCATCGCGAAAACGGCTGTATTGGCGAACGCCGCGGACACGCCCTGTAGGCTACGCGCGATAAACAGTACGGCGTAGCTCTGGCCGACGGCGAACACGGCCGTCGATACTGCCATTACGGTTAAGCCGATCTGCAGTGATATGTCGTAACCGAATCGGTCGATGACGTGACCCGAAAACGGGTTCATAAATATCTGAACGACAGGTTTGGCGGCCATCAGCGCTCCGACGGCCGTCGCTTCACTCTCGTAGTATTCCTGAATTCCTAACATATAGAACGGGTAGTATTTTGTCGACGCATTGCCCGCATCGTTGGCCGCGTACTTTTCGTGCGTTATCCAGACGCTGGTGTTGTGCAGGTAGTCGACGGCGATCGGCACGTTGGCCCAGTAGAAAGCATTGGTGAGTATAAAACTGAACAGTATAATCGTGAGTATGCTGGTGAGTGGACTGAGCGGCTCCTTCATGTCGGCTTTGAGCGCCGGCGCTAACGCTTCCGTCTCTTCGGTTGCGCCAGAATTGTCGGTCATTTTCTGTTGCTGTCAGACGCCCGACGTAGTAGACTGGCTATAAAATAGCTTGGGGTCTATTTTACACTGTAGTAATAAAATAATTTTTATAACAATATTTAATAATTATATAATACATAAAAATTTCTTAAATTTATCTTAACTAGTTAAAAAATTATCAGTTTTCCAAGTTACTTGTTACAATTATAATAAACTTACAATAAAAAACATTTAAAAATAAACGTACATGTAATGTATCTTGTTAAACACTATAAGTTAGTATAATTGTTTTTTTTAATTTATAATTATTTTTAAACTTAATTTTAAAAAATAATATTTATTATATACTATATTAAAATATACATACCTCAGTTTTCTAACTTGTTGATCTGCAGACATTGCCATACTTTTATATTATATAATGTACACTGCACAAAACCAAAGCATGGTTGCAAACAAGTTGCTTTGACGCAAAGTGACGGTGGATGTAGAACGTCATAGATGTTTACATAAGCCGAACTACTTGCTAAAATGCCGTGACCTTGATATTCTGAGCAAAACGAACAAAAATATTTTTGCACAGTAATCAAATCATGAAATAATCGCAGCTTTTGTTATTATCTAACTATTAACCAGTTTGAACATCCAGTACATTGTATTATATTCAATAGTAATATTTAAATTTTCTGTTAATTAATTTAGTATTATTCTTAAAATAATACACAGAGTATATTTATAAATAATACTATTTTTAGCATGTGTAATATTCTGTGTACAAATGAAAGCAAACAACTAGCGCAGGCGTAAAATTGTCGGAATATATTCTCTGTTTTTAATTAATGAGCATTGCATAGCATTCAATATAAACAAGGTACTATTACATAAATTTAAGTTGGCAAATATAAATGAAACTTTTTGAGCAAAATCTATTATTATAATTTGTAACAAATTGTTTTTAATAGCTTTGATGGCTGTAAGCAAAGAAAAGGTATATATAATTTCACCTTCGAAATATTACGGTATTTAATTCTCGCGGCCTCAAGATGTGTATCCTAGGCGCCGACGACATAGCGCAGGTAGTCGACAATGATTGGCACACTTGCCGTATAAAGAATATTGTCGAACAGGAGAGACACGCAAACTAAGCTGAGAATGCTTGGGCGCCGACTGCCCAGCACTTTAACATTGTCGCTGATCGGCTGTCCCGACACATCCGTGTCTTTCGGGTCAATCGCGATGTGTGCCATTTCGGGCGCCATTACGAGTTTAACCAATAATTATAATGTTATTGACAATCGAATGCTGTCTTCCTTATAGAGTATTTGCATTTCGGGCGATAAACCAATTGGTTTTCAACAATCGATAAGCTGTACAATCGCCGTCCTATGCGCACAAATTTATATTAAATTAATTATATTTGTATAATCTGCAATTAAAATATACTGTATTTTTCTATATCAACTAATACTCTATCAATAATAACTACTAACATATACTGGTAAATAGTTTTATTTGGAATTATTACTAATGCACCAATTTTATCAAGCTTAAAATTAATTATTTATCGGTATAATCATTTTTAATATTTAGGAGGATAATTAATTTAATTAATATTATTAACTCATTGTATTTATACATACTAAGTTGTTAAGCTGCAAGCGCTACTTTAGGCTAATAATTAACATCGCTTATAATTAAGAACTAAATATTTTGATGTTAAATTTTGCAATTGCCATTAATTTGCTTTACAATTAACTTTTATAATTTGTTATATTACGAGTTCATAAAGTTGCAAGATAAATATTATTAAAAAATTACAAAAAAATTACAAAAAAATTACAAAAGTCTATTGAAAGATAGATTAATAGCAAGCGCGAAAGCTAACAACATCAAAAGATTTAATAATTAGTTATAATTTGAAAGAGGAATATTGTATTCCTACCATGATCTTGAAAGAGAAATCACTATAAAATCACCTCACAAAATTTATTTAAGTAATTAAAGCATTTATTCAACCCCTAAACATAAATCTATAACAAATATTAAGAGCAAACTATTCTAAACTTGCACATTAGTAATAACTTCATATTTAATTATAACTAATTTAACGTAAACTCAATGCTTGCATTTACTTATCGAGTGAGGGAACTGTCCTTTGTATATTTAATTAAATTAATTTCAAGTTAAAGCTAAAAGTGGTCATAAAATAATCCTTGACAATTTAACGCAAAATTCTGACCGCTGATTCCAGGCACAAGACTATCCATTCGCCGCTAAAGTGTCCAGACTCATTTTTTGACTTTTCTAAACATTAACTTGTAACTAAATTCAATTGAATTTACAAAGGGCAGTTCCCTCATTTGATTAGTAAATGCTAGCATTGAGTTTACGTTACATTAGTCATAATCAAAAATAAAGTTATTACTAATGTGCAAGTTTAGAATAGTTTACTCTTAATTTTTGCTATAGATTTATGTTTAGGAGTTGTATAAATGCTTTTATTTTTTAAATACAGTTTTTGATGTAATTTTCTAGTGAGTTTTCTAGCAAGATCAGGGTAGGGATACCCTTCTCCGCTTACTGGTTATAATCTGAACATGCTCGTAAACAAGTGCATTGACGTTCGTAATAAAATGTTATGTATGTTTACCTGAGCACAACATAGCAAATGCTGTGACCTTGAAATTCAATGCAATGCTCACTGAAATTCTTGTTTTGATCGCTACACTAATTCAATCGCCGAATAAATATTGTATTCAATATTATTTCATAAATTATATACGTACTATATTAAACTAAACATGTTTATCAATAATCATTTGCAATTATAATTATAACTTATACTTAATATAAATATAACTTATAAATTTTATTTGGAAAGAATATTCTTCTTAAATTAAGTACGATTTTTGCAATGCTATAACCAATTATAGAGCGCAGCGGCACTAGCATTTATGTACTGTACACAATTTTATTAATTTCATGTATATCTTTATTCTTAATAAGATCTCAATTCATAACAGATATTAAATGTAAAAAGTAACAGTAAACTTGTCTAATTTAAATATATTTATAAATTGTATATTGTGCTAAATTCGGTCTAGAATCAAATTAGCATTGTTAATTTTATCAAATGCTTGTGAGAATAAATAATATTTTTAGAGTTTCAACAATAATATCGAATAATTAACAGTAATTTTAAACTACGTAAAACCAATTTTCATACAATATAAAATATACAGTACATTTTTACTTTATGGATAACAGAATTATAATAATATTTAGCCATAAAATTTTCATATTTAATTATAAATAATTATTACTAAGTACGTTATTTTTGGTGATTGATAAATTAATAATATAATGATATTGATTATGGTTTTAAGCTCACATTTAATTTATAATATTTTGTAAATAGAAAATCTGATTTGTTAAGTTAATAATAAATTTATTAATTAGATTTATCAAGTAGAAATTTGCGCAAAATATTTTTATAAATAAGTTGTAAATAATTTGGAGGTTTATTAAGATTCCGTTCGCTGATCACGACTTCAACCTCTCCTATGCCGGCCAGTGTCGCCAATACCCGGTCGCAATCAACTCTATGCAAGCGGTGGCCCATCACTACGAGCACCGGCACATAGCACATGACTAACACCACAATACACATATTAAGTGCGGAAACCCCAATACCATCAGCAATACTGCCGGCGATAAGCGGACCGATAGCATAGGGCAGCGATCGGGACATAACAGCGATCGCGTAAACCGAGCCGTAGACCGAGACGTGGCGTTCGTTTACTAAATAGCCGAATGTGGCCAACAATGACGTCTCGACGATCCCGACGCCGAAAAATACGCTATAAATGAGCGAAATGGCAAACCAGAAAACGTTGGCCAACGCCACTAAAAAACAGCCGACGCCGACGATGGCCAGACCCACGCTTGCAATCGACCATTGATAGCTCGGGTTGTTCGCCCCGACTGTGAACGGGGCCGCCATAAACACGCCGATAATATATGGCGCCACCAGCCACACTGACATTTCGTGCCGGTCCTCCCGCATCCAGGCCGAGATGGTCGGCTCGAGAAACGCAAGCGCCGCGTTTGCCACGATTAGAGCGCCGGCACAGCACGCAATGTATGGATCGATTAGTAGGGTGCGAATGGGAGTGCCGGTCATGCGGGCGATGACGTATTCTGGCCGCCGTCGGAATGGTCTCACTGTCCACTCGACGAACAGTGCAGAAAATAGAAAAATGAGCGCAATAATGAGAAAATAAATCTTGTTAGTAATTAACTCCGGTAATACAGGTGCGATATACGATGCGAGCGCTGCGGTGGCCAAAATGCATACGATATCCCGTCGGTTGTATTTAAAGGAAACCGCAAAAAACAGCGTATCGGCGAACGCCGCGGCCACGCCCTGCAGGCAACGCGCGACCATTAGGGCGGCGTAGCTCTGGCCGACGGCAAACACGGTCGTCGATACACCAATTGCGCACAGGGCAATCTGCAACGATATGTCGTAATTGATTCTTTCGATGACATAACCCGCGAGTGGGCCAACCAGTAGCGGAACGGCGTATTTGCCGGCCATCAGCAATGCGACGGCCGTCTCCTCGCTCTCGAAGACGGGAATTTCGCACAAATAGAACGAATAGTATTTAATCGTCGCATTGCCCGCATCGATGTGCGTGCGGTTGCTATCCGTGCCGTTCGCGTCCCCGTTGATCATACGTGTAGTCCAGGCGCTGCTGTTGTGCAGGTAGTCGACGGCGATCGACACGTTTGCAATGTATAGTGTGCTTGCTATTTGAGAGCCGGAGGTTACAATCAGGCCGACTACGATCATTGGAAAAAATAGTCGACACGAGTTGATGTCGGCGCCGGTCGCCGCTCTTAACCCATCCCTCCGATCGGTTGCGAACGAATGTTCCGTTTCTCTCATAGCAAACGTATTGGATGTCTATGGAATGGATAGCGATGTTATTTATATTAACATTGTCGATAGCATTAGCAAAATACTTTTTAGAAATGTAACCATTTAAATAATGTAGCCGTATTAATTTTTACAAACTTTATTTTTCTAACTTCATTATTTGTAAACTTTGTTCCAGCCATTTAATTAACATTGATGCTTAGTTAAATGACAAGTCGCTCTGTTGCTGTTGTTGCTTTATGTAAGATGTTATAGCTGTGCATATGAGCAGAATTTGCCATGTTACTATGACATTTACATTTTGTGCACTGTTCACTAAATTTCTTGCTTTTCTCTGTACAGAATTCATATCACGGAATAAATATAACACTTAGTATTATCTAACACTTTGTGTGATGCAAATAACATAATAGTTATGTTTATTAATTATTAATAACTTACATTTGCAACCAGCACAAATATATTATATTATAAATTAAACATTTGTAATATGTATGAAATACAAAACAAATTACAAAGCGCAGGCGTAAACAAAATAATATATAATTGTAAATAAAAAGAATTTGTATTTATTCAATCTAAACAAAGCAGAATGCTAAAACGTTAAACTTGTTTTATAAAAATAATATAAATTAATTATATATTTATTTATAATTTAATTATAAAATGTTTGTTTCAAAGTATTTAATAATTATTAAATTTATAATATTCTTTAAACTTGATAACTTAAATGGTAGTGGAATGGAATTTCAAGTATTATAAAAATTTGTATTTTAACTATTGACTGTAGTAACAAGTTTAATATTAAGTATAAACGAGTGCAGTTATGTTTGTAATAAAATGTAATGTACGTTTACCTGAGAACAACATTACAAATGTTGTGACCTTGAAATTCGATGCAATGCTCACTGGAATTCTTGTTTTGATCGCTACACTAATTCAATCACCGAATAAATATTATTTTCAGTATTGTTTCACAAATTATACACTTACTATATTTAGTTAAATATGTTTACAAATAATTATTTTAAAATGATAATCATAAATATATCTTTTAAAATTTATTGAGAATAATATTCATCTTAAAATAATGATAATTCTTACATGATAATAATGCAAAACTATGACCAAATATAGGGCGCAACCGCACTAGCATTTATATACTGTATAAAATTATATTTATTTCATGTACAGTATATCTTTATTCTTAAAAAGCATCTCAATTCATAACAGATATTTCATGTAAAAAATAACAGTAATCTTGTCAAATTTAAATATATTTATGAATATATTATAACTATATAGCCTGGCTAATATAATTAACTTTTACAAGAGTGACGCTATAATAACTAACTATTCAGAGGCATCTCTTCTACAATCGGTACGCGCTTATCAACTAATGACTTAAATATACGGCTCAGCGCTAACAGCACCGGCACATAACACAGACATGTTATAGCAATTAACACATTCGGTGCAAAACCCCTTATTCTCTCACCGATACAGTCGTCAATGAGAGGACGGATAGCATAGGGCAGAGAGCGGGCGATACCGGCAATGGCGTAGACCGAGCCGTAGACCCTGACGTAGCGCACGTCTACTAAATAGGCGAGAGTTGGCAGTAATGACAAATCGACGAGTGCTACGCCGAAGCCAATGCCCGAAACGGGCCAAACGAATGACCAGAATGAGTCGGCTATTGATGTGAAATAGCTACCGATGCCCAATGTGGCCAAACCAACTGCTGTAGCCGTGTACCGATAGCGCGGGTATTTAATCGCAAACAGTACTGCCAAACAAAAGCCGATTAGGGGCGGTATGGGTTGCAAAATCAACCATGCTAGCCAGTGAAACAAGTATTCAAAATCACCCTTCCACGGCGGTCTTGTGTCCACAAAAGCGAGTGACAGGTTTGCCACGACTAGAGCGCCCGCACAGCCTGCGATATATGGGTCACATAGAAGTGTGTGAATGGAAGTACCAATCGGGCGCTGAAAACCGGCCGCTTTCATGCGTTGCCGCACGGGTATCATCGCCGACCATATGAGCGCAGCGCCCAATAGATAGACTGACGACAAGTAAATCAATGGCATCTCTTTGCCCGCCCTTTCATTTATTAGCCAATGCGCATCGATATGTCGAACCCGAATCGGTCGATGATATGACCCGAAAACGGGTTGACGAGTATCTGAATGATAGGTTTGGCGGCCATTAGCGCCCCGACGGCCGCCTCCTAGCTCTCGTCAATCCGGACGCTATACACAGAGAACGGGTAATTTTTTGTCGACGCATTGCTCGCATCGATGTTCGTGTCGTTGCTGAAGCCGTCGACCGCATAGGAGGCTCAGGAGCTGGTGTTGTGCAGGTAGTCGACGGCGCGATCGGCACGTATTCGCAGTAAAACGCGTTGTTGAGCGCGAGAGTCACGTACGCTATGATGATTAGGGCCGGAGTGGACGGCCTTTTCGACTCATCGATGATTGGCTGTCGCAACGCCGCCGTCTCGTCGGCCATTACGCGATAGTTCGCCGATTTAGCTGTATAAAGCGTTTGTAGAATGCTATCGAATAACTAACCATGTTTTAATTGCATCGTTAATTTTTTTAGTTACGTTGTTAAAGAATTTTTTCCTTCTAATTAAAACATAGATAAAAATAATAATTTTATTATACCTATTTAGTGTCATAGAATATTTTTATTCACTTGAACATAAATGATCTAAATAATATTAATTATTATTATATATATAATTATTAAATAAAAACTACATTTCTTAAATTATCTAGCTTAGTTTAATAATAATTAAATCATTTACAATCAGAAATTTAATAAAAATTACAGTTTCTATAAATTACTCCAAGTTAACTTTAAATTACTCATAAATGTAAAATAGTATTAACTAACCTCAGTTTCTAACTTGTTGATCTGCAAACATTTATCATGGTTGTAAGCAAGTAGCTTTGACGTAAATTATTTGATGAATGTTTCCACGACAACATGTGAAAAAGCTGTGACCTTGATATTCAGTGCAATGCTCACTATATTTGTTGCATTATTCTGTACACTATATAATAATTTTTTAAATTACTATTTTAAAATTATAACGTTTGTATATTTAAATACAATGTGTTAATGTTTATACTAATTAATATCTTTGATAATTTATTTAAATTACTTTAAGGACTTCTTGGACATAGATTATATTGAAAGTTAAATATTTTGAACATGTATATAATAGAAATCCAAAAGAGAATATTCTGCGCAGACGTAGAATTGTTACAATATATTATGTGTTTTATCTTTAAGTTTGAACATTGTAAAGCATTTCAACAAAATATATATATACCAGTAATGGGAATACCTATGACTTTCCTGCAAAGGAGCATGGTAGAGTTGTAAATTGCGTTCAATTTTATGAATTGCATTAACTAAATTGACAAGTGATTTAGAAAAATTGAAACGACATTAAAACATTAAAACAATTAATCTTTAATGTTTTTATGCATTTTGTAACTAATTTGTAAATTTAAATTTGAAAAATTTCATTTTGTTTAATACTCTATTTATTGCATTACAACGTTATTATTATGCCTGGCTTGATTTTCTGGCTTGAAATCCCATCACTGATATATACAGTATACACGATAGCTTCTTATGTAAAAATTATTTTTATTTGTAAGTAGTTAATCAATAAATTACAATGTAATTAAAGCTAAACGTAACAAACAATATTAAACATATAAGGGAAAATTAAATTAAAATTAGTATTATTGATTATATTATTTTTAGTTATTTAATATAACAAAATGAGTAAATTTTACAAATTTACTATAAATTATTATAAAATTATTATATCATTATGAATATACTGTATGTTATTATAATGTTGTAATTGTTATATATTAAATAAATTTTAGATATTATGTTAAGATTTAGCCTAATTTTTCGAGCAATTATATCAAATTATATTTTATATTCAATTTGATTAAAACAATGTAATCAGTTAATTTAAACCTATAAAAAGTTGATTGCCATGTTTAAATTATTAAACAGTTCAACAATTCAATTTTTATGTTTTTAAGAAATTAGACAAAATCACTATAATTAATAAAGTTTTGTATATCTTGTTCTACAATTCTTGAGCAAAGCGTACACAAAATTTTTTTTATAATTACGCCACAAGTAATATTTTTAAATAACACTGAATAATCTAATGAATAATTAAATCAATTTATAAATAAATAATAATTAACATATAAGCAAATGTAATATAATTTTATATATATGTGTAATATAATAATATGTGTAATTAAAAAGTAGCAATGAATCGCGAGTAATATAACGGGCGAGGATAAAAAATGACAATTTTTTTGAATATAAAATTATGATAAAATCGAATGTAATTAGCAATATATTTCTATGACAAGTTTTGTAAATTGATTATTTGTGAACAAATCAATGAAAACTAATTTAAATTT